>CM024640.1:40671855-40771873 GCA_014182715.1 Eucalyptus cloeziana | reverse complement strand
ATGTGATTTAAGAGAGAAATGTTCCTTGATGTCCCAACTCCCTCTCAGAATCAGCATTTTACCAGTTTCACCGTGTAACAGGAACTCTGAATGTAATTCAACAGTAAAATTTCACAAGTGAAAGAAATGAACAGCAAAATTGTCAGAAAATTTTGATATACAAACCTTGATTTCTCACAAAAATTCTGGATCTGAATGCCAAGTCTCATCAATGATGACGCCCAAGTCAGAGGTTTTGCACTGAATGCAACTGCAGCCATAGAGGACGTCACAACTACACTTTGATAGAAGAGGCTTTGGCGCATGATCTTAGAACATTCAGGGTGCCTTTTAGGGCAGGATCAATTAATTCAGCCTGAGTCATGCAATAGAAGAAATCATTCGGTAAAATTCTCATAGAAAGTATCAGAAAACCGCAACTGAACTCATTGTGGCAGAAGAAAGCAAATCCCCTTCCACATGGAATGGAATGGTTTGTCCATGAGCTATCTACTTATTTAGGAAAACAAGGACAACGTTGGATGATTAACATGGCAAGATTCAAGCACCTGGGGTCAGCAGCTGAGAGCAAAACAGGCGATGCAGTGTGAAAAAACACATTCTGCATCCATCGACTACCGAGTCGAAGGACCCTTCTTCCAGCAATTCTGCTTTGAATAAATGCAGCTCCTTTGCCCCTCCAGTGCCAGAAGGTGTCCTGTCTTTGGGTCGGCTGTTGGACATGCACAAGAATGAGAAAATTCTCCATTTAACTGATTGAAATTCAAAAACTTGCAAGCACCTCACCGACACATCAGTAGCATCTACAGTCAGAAAGGGCATAGGCGGGACAAGAAGAGCCGTATTGTTCCCGGAGAAACTTGTTCAAAACTGATACTGAAAATAAATAAATCAAGAATCCGGAATCTAGACGATGGTTTGAGCGTGCCACTTCTTCAACAAAGTCGAACCGGATGCAAAAAGATTTGAACTTTATTGGATAGATACATAGATTAGAGGGCAATCTACAACACAAAACTAATGAAGCTACCAAAAATCCTTCTATCTCTCAGAGAAAAAATAGCTTTGGTGGTTTCACTCTGACAAAGGGTTTGGACACAACTTCATGTGGGTTATCAGATTTCAACAGCTCTGTTTTTTGCTTCCAACAGCTTGACAACGCCCAAGAAGGTCAAAAGAGCAGAGCAGAGAGAGAGAGAGAGAGTATAAACAAAGGGAATTTTTTTCTACATGGGTCTCGGACAGTGGCTCGAACAGTGTAGCCACGGAGGAGCAAGAGCTTGACCAGCCAAGAAGCTATGTAACCCGACCCTCTGATCACGCCCACCACCTTCTCTGCTCCGCTCATCTCCTCCGTTCTTGGCACCTGAACCGTGTGGAGTTCGCGCGCGCGCTGGTCTCCTCTCTTGTGGTTCGGCGGAGAGAGTGAACGAGTGCTGGAGTGGGTGGCGGAGCAGCAGATGGACCTTATTATAAAGAGCCCGATGTTCGGCCGAATCTTTAAAGATAATCCAAACCCATTTTTTGTCGCTCCTGGTTGACGACAGACGGCTTCTCGCAACTCGTAAGCCATTACGTACGTGACATTAGTGGGTAATAATTACATTTCGTTTCGACTTTTCTTAAGCCAAAAGGTTCGTATTGCTTTCCAGTGTCCTGGGGCGGTGCCCAAGTTCAAGAGCAACTCTTCCAACTCCTCATGAGTAGCTTTACTATCAGCTTTGAGATATTAATTTAAAATTTTCTTTTTATATTTATAGGAAGTATCAAGTAGTTGTACATATCTAATTCTTGATTTGGGATAAACCATATTTCATCCCTGAATTTATTATTATTTTTTTGGTTGACTTTTTCTTGGATATATTGAGCCCTTCAACTCTCTTGATTTTTCCACTAAAATATTTTCAATATTATCACACTCAATTATCCTGATATTGTTATTGAATAATAAAACAAATTTGCATACAATGACTATTGGATAGACATTCAGTATTGCATCATCTTTCAAGTTTAGAGATGGCAAGCTCTATTCAACAAGTGTACAAGAGACTATACATGGTCCGACCACGATTACTAGATGAAATATACAATACTTTATTAGCAATCTTTTAAGTATGACTATGAGGTCAGCGTTGTCGGTCGAGAAAAGCTAGCTCAAATAGAGAGGTTCCGCATTCGCCCTGAGGCTCCCAACGATGTTGCTTAGGCCACCTCCGAAGAAAAAGCTCAAAAAGAGAGGAAACCTTTCTCCTTGAGGCTTTCAACAGTTTCTTTAATGCTAACTTCCAGAGGTATGAAATTCACACCCAAACCTTCTACTTTTTCCTTGATATCCGATGAGCCGCCACAGCAGGCTTGTCGTCTTCACATCTGTGTTCAAAACGCATGATTCGTGCAGCATCGGTTAACGTTAGTGTATACGCTCGACATAAGACCATTTCTCGACTTGCTCCTAAGAGAAAAAGTTACCTTTTAATCTATGGAGTTGAACAAAAACGGGAACTTACTTTTCTGGGAGGTGCGATGTGGGATAGAGATGGCGCAAGATCTTCGACATGTCCGGACGGTGCATTACTCCTCCAACTACGCAATATCTGCCGCTGGCTGAAGGGTTTTCAAGAGCTTGAATATGTGCTAGTGCGACGTCTCGGACATCAACAAATCCGTAGGACGCATTGGGAAATTCTTCAGTTCCTACATCATACATGTCTCGATTATTCCCACTGCTGACACCATTTTTAACGGAAAATCAATTTCCTTGAGCAACCGTGTTTCTTCTGCACATGGAAATGGGATTGCATGTAATTATGCAATTATGACATTGAATCAATCCTCCCCTGGTCAATCTCAGAATTTAAAAGAGATGCCAAATGCTGACATGGATGTGTAAAAGAATGAATCATCTCATGGAAAATGGTACGTGTGACATAGAAACCATCAAGTTATACCGTTGACAAAGTTCAATATCAATTCCAGGGGAGAGATTGACTGTAGGCTGCAAAGAGGGCCAATCACATGTCCTGGGTTCATCACGACCAGGTCGATCCTCTCTCTTTAGCAAATTCCCAAGCAGCCTTCTCCGCCAAGGTTTTGGAGAGCACATACCAAAGCTGAAAATAGCAGAGCCACAACAATGCGATGAACGAACTCACAGACAACGGACCAAGCAAAAGAGACCAACAATATCAAGAAAAGCGTCTTACTACCTTTGATTCCTCACAGAAAACCGGATCAGAGAACCATGTTTCATCAACCACCACACCAGAGGTCAGAGGTTTTCCATTGAACACTACTGCAGCCATGGAGGAGGTCACAACCACTCGCTTGATAGAAGGGACTTTCGCACATGATTTGAGAACGTTTAAGGTGCCTCTGACTGCTGGATCCACTATTTCAGCCTGCAACATGAAGGAGGTCATCAGTACGATTATGCCAAATCACCCAAGTAACATCAGATCATCTATCATATGAGTCTACAGTACAAAGCGGAAGGAACTGATATATGCAGACACCTGGGGATCCGAAGCTGAGAAAACCACAGGTGATGCTGTATGGAAAACAGCTCCGCACCCATTGAGTATCGAGTCAAAGGACCCTTCTTCTAGCAAATCTGCTTTAAACAAATGGAGCCTCCTTGGCCCCTCCAAGTGCCAGAAGATGTTGTGTCTTCCGTGAATCATCTGCTTATATGCACATACCAGAATGCAGAATTAGATCTGATAGATCACAATCTAAGTTCCTTCATATAGAATGACATCAAGTTATGAATCATGAAACATGCTAGTACTTGATCTTGACTTGAGTTGCAACATATCCACATCTATAGAAAACCAGGATTAAGAAATAATGGATTCGAATATTGCAAGGGATTAACTCTTTAGGCAGCAAACTCGAACATGTTATATTGCCAGAGCTCCAAAAGGACATAGACAAATCAGTATATGCGTGCACATGCAGTTATGCACTTCCTGATAAAAACGGAATTTGGTACAAAGTCCATGCATCAGAATGATTCGACTAAGAAACTGTGAATCATTCTCTAAGAATAGAGTGCACCACCCAAGAATCCAAAAAAAAAAAAAAAATTATTAAGAACAAAACATGAAGATGAAACGATGAACTTACTGGTGTTGCGGATGGTCGCTTTGACTGTATAGCCCCTGTGAAGCAGCAAGTTGATGAGCCATGATGCTATGTAACCAGCCCCTCCGGTTACACAAACCACCTTCTGTTGTGCTCATTTTCCCTCTCTTCTCTCCTATCCTTGGAGCTGAATCTTCTACTGGTCCTTTGATGGTATATAACATTTGCATTCTATATATAAGGAAAAAAAAAATCATCTATGATTGCTTTCAGATAATGTTCAACTTGAATAATTTTCAACATTCACATGTCTCACCAACTTAAATCCTTCAATCAGAGAAGATAGATGGAGAAACTTTGAATGATCACCTATTCTAGACCACAATGGTTGGGCATCGACCAAAAAATCCGATCACTTGTGTCATGCCTGACTCAAAGGCAACTTACTTGTCGAAATCGGCTACGGCTCAAGGAAATGTCTTCGGATGCCATGCCTACAGGAAAGATTCGTTTCAATTTAGCCCCATGTAATTTTTTTTTCATTAATTTTGCGTAAACTACTATTAGGCAAAGTCACAAAAATATGCCAAAGATTGAATTTAACCTCTTCATGGGACTTATAGGGTATTTAATAGATTTTCAAATAGTCGAGCTCTATGCTTGTGCTTGGATTATCAATATTAACACATATCACAATGAGTCTATCTAATCTTTATTTCGTATTTTATTCATCATGGCCATGGATGTGGAGAGTACTTTGTTACTAGAATCTGTCATTCAGTCGTAATGTAACTGAAGATGACAGTGTTCCGTTAACAAATCTATCTTTTCAATGATTGATATATTTCTAAGAGGCGGTAGTTATCCATAGAAGAAAGTCAAACTCTACTTTTCATTCATGTACTTGCACAATTCTTTGATCAAGTCCATGTACATTTAATATGTCTTATCACGCCCTTCAACTTTCACAATTTTTCTAATCAATTCCCAATGACACCAAATTTTGGAAAATCTAACTAGTGTGGCCGCCGGATGATGCTGTTGTGTGACATGGATAAACAATTTTCCCATGTTACATCACATCCATATTGGCTAAATTTCAACTATGTCACGCTACAGAGTAATTGCATTGGCTAAATATTTCCAAACACGTTCATGGTAGGCATCCACATATTTGGAATTTTCCCTGATAATTGTACCATGCTCACATCCGGTAGTAGATTACTATTTTTTAAAGAAAAAATCTACAAGATGATTTCGTCAGTGAACTAGTAACTTGTCAATGAAACAATGATTTGATCATTTTCAAATCGCGTACCAGTAGTTGAAGTGCTGTCAACTTTTTACATTTGTGGCCCAATAGTTAGTGACTTACCGGTGAAATAATGATTTTATCTCCTATCGAGGAGTAGATTATCAAGACAAGTGGCCCAATTAATTAATTAGAAACTTACCACCATAATCAAGATTTTACCGTTCTCAAACATAATATATAGTAATAGATCAACGGTGCTTTAAAATTTAAAGTGAACACATCAAATAGTTAATAACTCACCGATAAAATAATGATGTCATGACCTCATATCAACTAATGAATTATCAAATGCTTTCAAATTTTACGAGTGGATCCATCTACTAAGCGGAAAATTTCTAAAATGATAACTTGCTATGCTAAAAGTGGGCTAAGTTTTACATTTGTGGCCCAATAGTTAGTGACTTACCGGCGAAATAATGATAACTTGCATTTCATTTGAAGTCAATAAATTATTCACCCTGCTAGGAACTTACTACCTTGCAATTTCACTAGGAAGTCACTAATTTTGCATTTGAATTTTTTGTTTAGAGCGATAACCTAGTGAAAAAAAAGAGAAGGTTGATAAAGTATTACTGTATTTATCATTAGTAAACTGTCAACATTTTGGTAAATCACCGTCGGCCGCATTTGACCAACAAATTGTCGGTTACACTACTTTACAATAAGATATAAAGTTTACTAATCATATCATAAAATCACCATGATGGAAAGTTGTTATTTGGAAACGAAATATTAGAATTTGGCGCGACAAGTTTTATATAATCACACTAATGAAACACATAAAAGTTATGTACTAAATAAGGAAACAACACAATGTTGTCAAAAGGAAGGCAAGCAAAAGGAATACTACTTTCAGCGTTGCCATGCGCGTTTCTCGGCAAGATTCATAATAAGGACGAGGCAAACGTGGAGCGAGTGGTACGGAATCTCTCTTTGTCCTTGGCCAATGGATTCCTCTCTTCAATTTTTTCTCGTCTTCCCTTATGTCTTTCTCCTGGAAAAGAAATACTTCCTGTCCTTTGTAAATCCTTGGTTTCTGAGTATCTGATCTGGTTTTAAATGGTATGTACGTAGTCATTTTTTTCTTCCACGTAGCTTCTAATGGAGTACACCGGAGATGAGGGCGTCCGATAAAATGCTAGCTCAACTTGTTCATTCGCAATATTACCCCAAGAAGATGCGGGTCTTTTAGAGATTTCTGCAGATATTCTACACTTCTAGTTGTAAGTCATATCGGACTACAAATCACGTGAAGAAACTTCAACCGGTAAAACTTGTTTCGTAAAGTGAATGCGCGTAGGTTATTCTGCACATATGAGTATGAGGGATGTGACGGAGGACAGAAAGCAAGGAACCTCGAATTATCAGCTAGTGTCGTGCTGTTTTTAAGCAGGTGCCTAGACCGAGATGAACCCTTCTCCCGTAAAGATTCAATGGTGTCTCTTAGACTGATCTCTAAAGGAGTGAAGTCGACACCCAGAGCTTCCGCCTTTTCTCTTGAGTATTCATACTTCGGTGCGAAAGGTTTGTCATCTCCGCATCTGCATCATTGACAAACAAAGTGTGATTCTCCTAGACATCTTGAGAAGATCAGTCACATAGAATCCAGTGGCTGTCTCAGACGGGCTTTTGTTACTAAACAAACAAGATGGCATTTACACCCACTATTGAAATTGGTAGTAATTGATCAAGAATGTTACGATCAAGGCCTTGTGATATAAATGGGCGTTGAATGTTCAGTCAGTTAAACTGGTGATGCTCCAAGTTTGACCTTGTCGCACATTTTTCTATGGAACAGACTAATAAACGAACACGAAGATTCCTTCTGATGCTTCGAATCACTATGGGCCCGTTTGTTTTTATTCCTTTTTCTGTTTTTGAACAATTTTTCTGTGTAAAAAAGGAACAGAAACATGTTTGGTGCGTTTTGTTCCAAAATTATTTTTTTGCTCCGAAACACATGGGAATGAAAAAGAAACAAAAAAAAAAATTGTTTCTTTTCGGAACAAAATTCAGAAACATTTCTCTCTTTTTCTTCTTCTTTTTCTTTCTTTTTCTTTGGTTGGTCGCCGGCCTTGGCCATGGCCGGCGACCGGCTGTTGAGGGTCGGCGACGCCGTCGAGGGCCGGCAACCTCGCCGAGCGTCGCCGGCCCCGGCGAGGCTCGGCCTTGCCTTGTCTGGGTGAGCGAGCTCGCCCGGATCTCACGGACTGGCGACAGGCTCGGCTCGCCGGCCACCTCCCGGCCGGCGTCACTGGTGGTGGCCCGGCGAGGCCGAGCCTCGCCCGGGCGGGCGAGCTCGGGCTCGCGGATTTGGGCGAGCTCGAGCTCGCCCGGCTGAGGCAAAGGCCGGGCGAGCTCGAGCTCGCCCGGCCAGGTGAGGAGGGTAGGCCCTCGTCGGCCGGTCGCCGGCCATGGCCGAGCCGGCGACCGGCCAAAAAGAAGAAAAAAAGAAAAAAGAAAAAGAAAGAAAAGAAAGAAAATAAAAATAAAAATATTAAAAAATTAAAAGAAATAAAAATACAAATTTACCAAACTTGTTTCAATTTTCATTTTTTATTCCCAAGAACAAGTTTACCAAACTCCTTTTTTTGTTCAAAAATTATTCCGGAACAGAAACATTTTTTTCTATTTTTGTTCTTGGAACAATTTTTAAACAGAAATGTTACCAAACGCACCCTATGTAGTCCATGTTACATTTAATTACCTCAGTAAGTTTATTGCCACTAAATCTCCATTTTCATCATAATCAGTGCAGTTCCTCTACTTCGTTCCAACCAACAAGGCCCATCATGTATTTTCTCAGAGGAAAAAAAGCGTGCTAATCCTTCACAGGCTGTTTTGAATGGCCAACAGTCAAGCAGCAGACGAGTTGGAAATAAGGAGTAATTACAGAAAAAGAACTTACTTATCAGGAAGGTGCAACGTTGGGTACAGATTCTGCAAAATCTTCAAGGCGTCATGACAATGTATGACTTCTCCTACTACACAGTATCTTCCGCAAACTGAGGGATTTTCAAAAGCTAGAACGTGTGCATTTGCTACATCTCTGACATCGGCAAAACAATAACATTCATTTGGAAATGTTTGAGCTCCTGCACGATAAGCTTTAAGTTATTTTCGACATCAACATACAATTTGTAGCGGATACTTATCAGATTTTTCATTTCTCTGTTCCAGACTTGGAAACTTACAATCAAAATGCGTGGGAAAAGGTCTCATCAATGAATGCCATTAGTTTATATGTAAGAAGACACATGCACCATGTGTAATATGTAAAGCACAACTGCCCTCCTACTTTAATTGCAAATCAGATGTACCTAACATGGATCAGACTATTTGCCAGAGTCATAAGAATTTGAACATAGGATCATCAGACTAACTTTTCAAGAACCAAAAAGGAGTAAGTCCACGCGGAATAGCAAAATAGTCATACATCCATACCATTAACAAAGTTCAGTATCACCTCCACAGTGAGATTAACAGTGGGCTGCAGCAAAGGGCCAATGACAATTCCTGGGTTAATTGTGACCAAGTCAATCTCATTCTCCTTTGCCGATTCCCAGGCCGCCTTCTCTGCCAAGATTTTTGAGAGAACATACCAAAGCTGAACAAGGAAATACCAAACTTATAATGTAAGTATCTTTTGCCTCAGCTCAATTACCTTTGACACGACATGGACTGGGTTCAACATAATTAAAGGAATTCCAAGATTACCAGTATTGTGAAGAAATTACAGACAACCAACCTTAGATTTCTCACAAAAGTCTGGATCTGAAAACCAAGTCTCATCAACTAGATCACCAGACGTCAGAGGTTTTGCAATATATGAGACCGTAGCAATAGAAGATGTCACCACCACTCTCTTGATAGAAGAGACTTTGGCACATGACCGCAAAACATTAAGGGTGCCTTTTAGGGCAGGATCAATTAATTCAGCCTAAATTATGCAAGAGAAAACAAAATCATTCAGAACAGAACCTATCGGAACTATCAGAAAAATTGGAACTCCTTGTGTCGGATCACTAGAAACTGATTGCTGGAGCACAAGCAAGATCATTAGAGAAGTCCCCTATACATAGATAATGGAATGGAGTGAAATGTAAACAAGTTATGTAAAAACCAAGGACAACGTTGCAACAGAGACGAGTATGAGGCATGAAGGATGGCTGAACTGACAAGATGCAAGTACCTGGGGGTCAGCAACTGAGAGCAAGACAGGTGATGCAGTATGAAAAACGCCTATGCACCCACTGACTACTGAGTCAAAGGACCCTTCTTCCAGCAAGTCCGCTTTAAATAATTGCAGCCTCTCCTTAGCCCCTTCAAGTGCCAGAAGGTGTTCTGTCTTCTTTGGGTCATCTGTAACACACAAACAAGAACGAAAATTACTCATTTAAGGGGTTGGAATCCAGAATTCTAGTGGTCACCCTCATTGACATACTAGTAAAATCCGTCATCTATGGCCAAATGGGCAGAAAAAGATAAGTTACATCGTTCTTGGATGAACTTGCTCTGGCTCAAGAGGTAATTAATGACTTCACTTGCATCATTTAGTTGATTCGTGGAGATCTAATGGTAGATTTTAGCTGCTAGATTGTGTTTTCGTAGTGAGAATGAAGAAATCAAGAGCTTTAGACTCTAAAATTTCATTAAGGCGCCCCGCATACTTGGTGAAATCTACATGGTGTCCCAGTGGATGAAACATGGCCTAGTATCTCGTAGAAAACATTAAATAGAATTACCAAGAAAAGAAATGTAACTGAAAAGAAATAATGGGTCCCGATAACATTTATTTCATCGAGGATGATTCTAGTCGTTTCCACCGCATGGTTTTATCCGTTATTTGAAGGGCGCAGGAGCACGAAAACACTCATAGAGAAGATATAGAGAGTATAGAGATGGCAAGTTTACTTGGGTCTCGCATGGTGGCTTTGACAGTGTAGCCACGCTGAAGCAAGAGCTTGACCACCCAAGAAGCTATGTAACCTGCCCCTCCAGTCACACACACCACTTTCTGCTTCTCCTCTCTCGTGCTCATCTTCTTCTTCTTCTCTAATTAGCAGCTAAATTTTGCAATTCGCACTGATCTTCTGTGAGCGATGGGTGAGAGATAAGCAGCTTACCCTTATCCTGGTGTCCGTGCCTTCTATAAAGATGGTGACCCTGTAAAGATCAGGTCTGATCAAAGGAGGCCAGGATAAGGAGCGGCAGTCAAGTTTACCTGGGTCTCGCACGGGCAGGAATGAACGGAACTGTAAATCGAATTAGAGGGACTCCTAAATGAGAACGTTTAGCAGTGAAACTCACATTATTAAGAGTGCTCAAGTGAGCGCACTACCAAGATAACTGACTTACATAAAAATGTAAACCTATAAGCAGAAAACGAAACCGCGAATGCCAATCACTTGTAGGTTGTTGTAGAGGATAAATCTTAGTAGTGCATATGTACCAATAATGTCACAGTCACGTATCGCTTGAAGTTATCCAGTTCTAATTGAGGACCAATCACGTGTCCTGACTTTATCATGACGGGTCAATCTTTGTGCTCTTTAGCAATTTCAAGCTGGCACCTCTGCTAAGGTTTTGGAAAGCACATACCAAAGCTGAAAATAGAAAGAGCATATTAATGCAATGAAAGAACTCATGCGCTTGTCACAAAAAAAACGACGACACTGCCTCATCTGGCATTCTAGAACCACCACTTAAAGAGATATAGGTAACTAAATTTTTAGGGTAACACAGAGGTCTTAAATAACGAGAAGCTTTTTAATTATGTGCCTATATCAGAAAAAAACATGGGAGCACGTTCATATGCGAGAAGGTTGAGGATTTAATCAAATAGGTAAACAACACACCCTTAAGGCAAGGGAGAGGCATTTCTCAACCGCTTGGCACTACAATGATTCAATTCAAGCCATCAAGTGAACATGTTTGACATCGATATTTTATAGCATCAGCTCGTGTTCCAAATCATCTAAAAATCAATATGTTGGCAATTTTCCAACTAGAAAAAAAAATGTTGAAGATCGTGTAGGGTATGGCAGACCAAGCAAAAGAGACCAACAATGTCGAAAAGAACAGTCTACTTAGAGGCCTTCGGTTCCTCACATAAAACCGGATCGGAGACCCTGTCTCATCAATTACCACGGGTCAGGAATTTTCTACTGCAGACAAGCGAGGCCATGGAGAATGTCACAACCACTCTCTTGATTGAAGGGACTTTTGCACATGATTTGAGAACATTTAGGGTCCCTCTGGCTGCAGTATCTACTATTTCAGCCGGTAATAAGATTAGAATCCCATCAGATAAATTTATGTTGAATTACCTAAGAAATATTATATCATTTGCCATTTGATTGACTGCACATACAAAGGACAAGTTGAAACGAACTAGAATTTTGAAGATACTATACTGAAGATGTAGAGAAATGATGGATAACAGCAAGATACAGACGCCTGGGCTTCAGCCGCTGAGAAAATCCACCGGTGATGCTGTATATAAAACAGCTTCGCACCCATCAACTATCAAGTCGAATTACCCTTCTTCCGGCAATTCTGCTTTAAATAAATGTACTTCTCTCCTTAGCCCCTTTGAGGGCTAGAAGGTATCATGTCTTCTTTGAATCATAAGTTTAATTGCACATGCAAGAACAAGATTTAATTTGGCCGATCAAAATTTCCGTAACTCTCAGTCACTAGACTGTTGGTTCTGTATTTGATTCACTCGAGTGGTCACGTATGATTGTACTGCAAGAGATATAATTTTCAGGCATTTAAATCTGGACGACTTAATGTAATAGAAAACCTGAACGCCCAAAGGCAAGTGGGCATATGCATACGCGTGCACATAAGTGCCCACAAATAACACTTGGATATTACGTGTCTGAGTTTATCCAAAAGGTAAGAGATGATTAGGAAAGAATAGATTCATGTTATGACAGATTTTGTTACACATTTTGTATCGTCTAAAATGTTTCAACTAAGAAATTGCAAACCATACTAATACTAAAATGAGCAGACCGAATATTCAAAAGGTTCAAGATTCTGAAGATTAGAGCATGAACATAAAGTTGCATAAACTTATTAGGATTGCACTCAGTTGCTTTAACCGTATAGTCAAGGTGGAGCAACAACTCGACAAGCCAGGATGCTATGTAACCGGACCTTCGTTGTGGCACTCATCTATCCTCTACTCTTCTCTCGTTGGCATTGAATCT
Source organism: Eucalyptus cloeziana (assembly GCA_014182715.1). Classification (NCBI taxonomy): domain Eukaryota; kingdom Viridiplantae; phylum Streptophyta; class Magnoliopsida; order Myrtales; family Myrtaceae; genus Eucalyptus; species Eucalyptus cloeziana. Next base: position 40,759,255 of record CM024640.1, on the reverse strand, counting down.
TGAACAGGGGCTTGGAAGAGAGTATGCTGAGAGCAATTCATATTAAAGGCAAAAAAGATTCTCTTTACTAAGTTTAGAAAATATTAAGTTCTGCAAGTGTTTCAGATTCGTTTGTGTAACCATCTTGTATGAGGTATTGACAAATTCTTTTATTTTTCCACAAAAGCTAGATGAGGAAACTTTGATGGACCCCCGACTCTTGTTCATATGTCATGCCTTGCATGGCTCAATGCAAGTCAATTTCATGAAGAGGTTTTCTTCCTTTACCAAAGGAAAAGATGAGCTATATAAGATTGCTTTTCAGGGGCACACACAAAGAAGAGAGAGAGAGAGAGAGAGAGAGAGAGAGCTAAGTCCTGCATCAAGTTGATATTTACTTCACAATCATAGGAACTGTTTCATCTTGAATGGCAATGATCAACTTTACCCAATTAAAAGCCAACAGATTTGATCTGGTTTGCACTGGTCTTCTGTTTGCGTTTGGTGAGAGTGAGGATCAGTACGTATGTATTGCGTGAAGTTCTATATCGAAGTTTTGTTCACCTCAATTCAAGGAATGGGAAGGTAAGTATGGTAACTTCAGAAAGATGGAAAGAGAGGATGAGTTGTGAATCAGTATAGCCTTGTGCACTGGGATGCCCTTTATATTAAAATTTTGATATTAAAGCAAATTACCCGAATCCTGGTGTCAGTGCCTTTAATAAAATTAAATTTGATCATTGTGCACCACGCAAGAAACTAAAGTGCAGCTTTACTGTGATCAATTATGGTGGAGCACCGGCCAGAAATTAGTATAGAGATTGAAGGCCCTATTATTAGTCTTTCATCATTTGATCCGTTGTAGGAGTTGATTAATGAGAAGCCTTTCAAAAGAATATGGGAATAATCAACAATTCATTTTCCCAGCCATTCTTTTGGATTTTTGTCTAACTATGAATGGTTCTTAGGATGCCTCATTATCCGTGTTAGAGGTTGCCTTTTCTGTCCCAGAACAAACACTGGGCATTGCTTCACCTCAACTTACATACAAAACCTCAGGTTGTTAAAAGTAGCCGCACATGAAGCCAGGAATAGAAATCAGTGGCAAAAGCAGAAAACTACTGCAATAAACAACGTTTATCATCAGCTTTCAAGTTTAAAAACTGTAAATTTACACTGAGCAAGTGTCTCTAAGACATTATGCATGCTTCAATGGAGTCTAATAAAAGGGAAGCATTAAATTTATGCGGAAACTTTTTATGACTATAAGTTCGTGGAAACCATATATATCCTTTGAAGTATAGGGTTTTCCTTGTCACTTGTCAGGAAGCTCAAACAGAGAGGAAGCCTTTCTCCTTGAGGCTTTCCACAGTGTCTCTTAGACTGACCTCCAAAGGAATGAACTTCACACCCAGACCTTCAATCTGCTCCCTGGACACCCGAGGAGCCGACTCGTATGGTTTGTCATTTTCACATCTGCGTCAACAATGATTCATGCACCTTTAATAATGTCAATGTTCAGTAGATAGGATTCCTTCTAGGGATGCTCATAAAATGTAACTCTTCTCTTTAGAAATTGAAGAAATATGGGGGCTTACTTTTCAGGGAGGTGCAGTGTAGGATAAAAGTTGTGCAGGATCTTCAAAACGCCATGACAATGTATTGCTTCTCCTGCCATACAATATCTGCCGCTAGCTGAAGGATTTTCAAGAGCTAGAATATGTGCATGGGCCACATCTCTGACATCAACAAATTTGTAAGAGATGTTGGGAAATGTTTGAGCTCCTGCATTGTATAAGCCTCAAATTATTCTCTTTGTAATCACAAGAGCAGAGTGCACTTTGGCAGGAAAATAAAGTTTCCATGTGCAGTTGCATCTCTATCTTGCAGAGAAATTTGGCGACAGGTCCTTAGTCATTTGCAGAATATCAATGGTCAATAGCAGACAAAAAATGAGATCCAAAATGCTGACACAATGATAATAGACATGTCAAGCATCGACTTTTAAGTAATACCATTGACGAGGTTCAGTATCATCTCCATAGAGAGATTGATAGTAGGCTGCAAGAGAGGGCCAATCACATGTCCAGGGTTTATCACGACCAGGTCCATCCTATTCTCTCTTGCAAAATCCCAAGCTGCCTTCTCTGCTAAGGTTTTAGATAGCACATACCAAAGCTGAAAATAATTAAACCAAAGTCAGGCGATGAAAGAGCTCGCACCACTGATGGATGTGATCATCATCAACATGACACTGAATTTGCTCTGCCTTGTTTGACATTTCAAAGCAATGGATGAGGAGCCCTAGAAAAGAAATTCTTTAAAAGTTGTCCATCACAAAAACCATTAAGGCAAGGAAGATGATACCTCTTGACTGCTTGGCCACTAAGATTAAGCTAGGACTGAACATGTTCAGCCTCAAGTATTCAATTAAATTAACATGAATCAAGCTTGAATGCTAGCCAAAATCAAATCTATTGAGGATTTTTATTGGAAAAATTCATCCAGTTGATGGGGCATCACAGACCAAGCAAAGAGATTCTACTGTCAAAAGCCAGCTTACTTACAGACCTTTGATTCCTTACAGAATGCTGGATCGGAGAACCATGTCTCATCAACTACCACATCAGAGGTCAAAGGCTTCCCATTGCACACAACCGCAGCCATGGAGGACGTCAAAACCACTCTCTTGATAGAAGGGACCTTTGCACATGATCTGAGAATATTTAGGGTACCTTCAACTGCAGGATTGACTATTTCAGCCTGCGGCATGTAAGGAAAGGAATCTGTCATCCAAGAAATGTTAGATCATTTGCCATCTGATAAACTGCACCAGACGACACGGGAAAAAGAACTAGAATTTGAAAGATGTGACGCTTTACATTTAACAAATCCATGAAATCATGATGTACAACTGCAATATGCAGATACCTCAGGGTTAGAAGCCGAGAAAAAAACCGGCGATGCTGTATGAAAGACAGCCTCGCACCCATCAACTATTGAGTCAAAAGACCCTTCTTCCTGCAATTCTCCTTTGAAGATATGTAGTCTCTCCTTAGCCCCTCCAAGTTCCAGAAGGTGCTGTGTCTTCTTTGGATCACCTGCTTATGCATTCAAAAAAGGAGAATTTGATTTGATGGAATGAAACTCTGGGAGCTTTCAGTCACATAACACGAAATGTTATCAATAGATAAGAAGACCACAATTATAAATTTATGCATCGGATCTAACTATAGAGGTAGCATAAGATTGTGTGCAAACTTGAATAGTTAAGCCAATGGAATCAGATATTGCAAGAGCTTCATATCTTCAGCTAGTGGACTCGGATGCTATTGAATCAAATGCACCCTGAGCATAACGTATAGGCATGCGCACAAACCCTTACAAACAAGTACACACATGCACGTATGAGTTAATTGCAAAGGTAAGAGATATTACACGAGAACAGTTTTCATGTATGAGTTAATTGCGAAGGTAAGAGATATTACAAGAGAATAGTTTTCTCATCATAACTGAGGAACAGATTTTGGTACCACTTCCATATTATCTAGAACGTTTCAAGTTTCCAACTAAGAAAGAGTAAACCGTTCAACTACTAGATTGGACAAACCAAAGATCAGAAATCCAATATTGTGAACAACAGAGCATTAGCAAAGATAAAAACTTACTGGGATTGCGTACAGTTGCTTTAACCGTGTAGCCACGCTGAAGCAACAATTTGACAAGCCAGGAGGCTATGTAACCGGCCGCTCCAGTTACACACACCACCTTCTCTGCCGTACTCATCTCCGCTCCTTTCTTCTCCTTGGAACAGGGGATGAGAGGGATACTGATTGCAATACATTTATAAGTGGGAATTCTCTTTTATGAATTCGGGATATATTCAACCTCGACACTTTGTCAAGATCATCTATTTGACCGGCTTGTGTGAGGGACTTCCGTTCACTCTTTGTTTTAAATATGTTTCTAGAAAAAATTGAATGGGACAAATGACCACCTACTCTTCTTGACCGTGAGTGATTAGTTTTCTAATTAGACATAGATCGCCTGTCATGCATTACTCAAGGCAAGTCTCGAGCAAGTGTTCGACGGTCGCATAACACCACGTCATGGGCTGATGTGGTGCCAAGCATTTGTGCTAAAATCCAATCGCGCATCGACACATGTCCATGACGTGGGCCTCCCCTGTTCTCTCTTCTTCCTCCTCCATCGACGGTGGTTGCGGTCAGGCTCATTTGTGCGGAGATCCATGAGCCGAGCCACCCCTTCATCATTGCTCGCGGCCATACTCGTCCGTCGCCAGATCAGTAGCAATGGTCCATGGCCAAGCCACCCGCAAGATCATCTTCTTCTTCGTCCACCGCCAGATCTGGGGGCTCCCAAACTCGAAACTAACAGATCTGGCGACTCCCCAGATCCACAGAAGTGAGCCTTCAAATTAACAGGTCCACTGTTGACCGAATGGACGAGCTGCAACGAAGTGGGTGGCTCGCCCGTGGACGGCAACGATTGTAAGCCGCCGCCAACGAAGGAGGGGTGGCTCGGCCATGGATGCACCGCAGTGGGCGGCCGTGGATGGAGGAGGCGGCCGTGGACGGAGGAGACGGGAGAAGAGACCGAAAAATTCCAGCTAGATTTGTACTTTTTCTATATTTATCCAGGTCATGAACACGTGTCAAGTTGTGGTTGGGCTTCAGAAATATATATGCCACGTCATCCTGGTACTACACAGTGTGTTTTTATTTCTCTTTCCCTGGTTGTCTCGTATAGGCCGACTAAGTATTTTGCTTCCAATGCGACTCCAACCACACCTCGCCGATTGCTTTTTCCAAGCAATAAATCTACTATAGAGTTTTTAGGTGATAATATTTTATTTCATTGGTAATTTGCAAACAGTTAAACTCCTCTTCTAAAATTTTAAGTTACATGATAATTTTTAATGAATTTGTGGATGGTAAAACTATAATTTTATCGATTATTTACAATAATTGTGCCGGCTTGAAAATCTAAATATAAGTGGTAATCTGCTATTGGGTTTGGGAAAGACATGCGGTGAAATGGGATAGCTTGTGAAAGTCGAGCACTTATGCCATAGCAATTTCATCACCGAGAGAGGTGATGGAATTTAAGAAGTTAAGCATCTCTTCCTTTGATCCAGGGATACATGCTTCTGTTTTTCTTTGACTTACGGATGTGTGCGTGAAACTTGCCTTGTTTACCACCACCGTACTCTTAGCCATTCCATTTCGTATCGCTGTAATGTTGTCAATTGAGAGGCTATGAGCCTATGGAGAGACATGAGGAGATCTCCTGCTCCACTGTGTTCTTGAACGAGGGGGTAAGGTGAATGCTGTGGTGCCCGTTGCTCAATTGGATTGGCATTTTGCCCTGGGAAAGCAGGCCAGTACATTTCCTGTTTACTGCAATTGACTGCATCACTTGCACCTTTACTACACGTAGAATTTTGGCTGTTAAATTCATTGGCTTTATTGCCATTTTGTCTTTTTTTCCCTTTGACACAGGAGGCTGGAGTTTCACTACCATGCAAACGTGAACTCCTGGATTTCAAGTTACTCGATACGGATAACAGCCAAACATTTGTCTGACAATGAAAATGGCCGCATCAGTAAGCTTCAGGTGGCATTGTACATATTCTGTCAGAAATTAGAAAACTTCAGGTCACCCGAAGAAAACTCTGTCATAAGTGTATTACAGCAGAAAATGCTCATCTAATCGACTTTGGCATGGTTTTTATTCTTTTAGTTGCCTGTTGCAGCATCTCTTTCAAGCTCTCCACAGTGTCCTTAAAACTCACCTCCAAAGGAGTGAAGCCGATGCCCAGACTTCTGGCTTTGTCATTTGATATTTATTTGTTGGCACAGAAGGCTTTTCATCTTCATATCTGCTATTAGCAAAGCCAAATGTGAGTCGTCTTGTTATAGTCTTTTGCACAAAATATAGGAGACATGAAATGCTTTTGAGACTATCACTTGTATTCTGTTCAAAGAATTCCAGACATTACTCCTTGAACTTTTATACTTGATGTTGCAAAAATTTGGGTGTGCTGAAATTGGATTTGTTGACATCATTCAAATCATGAGGAATATGGATCAATGATTACGCAGATAGCCTGGAATTTTTTAGCAGACGAGTTTAGTTCACTATAAGAATGTCATAACTGGACATTTAATGAGCAAATCTTACTTTTCAGCAAGGTGTAGAGCAGGATAGAGCTCTTGCAAAATCTTGAAAGCATCGTCTGAGTGCACGTGCAAGGTATCTTACATCAACAAATCTATAGTTTGTGTCAGGAAAAGTGTGAGTTCCTGCAGCAAATATCTCAGCATCAGATGGGAGCAACTTCACTCGTAAGTCTCCTCTTGTTATACAGATGGTTCCAATAAATTTGTGTATTTCATTGAATCAAGTTCCATCACATGTATAGCCGTTTGTATCAGTTTAATAAGTTCAATCATGCGTATCTTTTGTCCATTATAAAATGAATCAACATATATATCCTCTTGACATTTGCTTGTTAAGTTGTGGACAAATTACTGAGGACAAATCGTGTAAAAAGTACTATTTACGGGAATTACCTTACTTAAAAAAATTCTAATCTCATCAGAATAAACAATATAATAAATTTATCAGTTACTTGTGACTACCATTTATGAGGTTGAGAAACATTTATGCGCTGAGATTAAATGAAGACTATGGTAGGGGACCAATGACAAACCCAGGATGCATCGTGACCAAATCGATCCCCTTCTCTCTTTTAAATCTCCATGCTGCCTCTTCGGCTAAGGTTTTAGAAACTGGGTACCAAAGCTGAAGCAGAAAAGCAAGAAGTGCACAATGAAATCAATTTGAGTAGTTGATGCATGCTAGCTCCTCTGTGATGGTTTAAAGTTACTAGGAAGAACTCGGAACGGATCCAAGGTATATCTCTGTGTAGAAATTTTTTTATGTAGTTCATGCAAGGACAAACAAAAATGGAAAACGTTCTGCATTTCTGGCATTTTCTAAGATTTACTTGATGATGCAAGAAAGGTGAAAAACAGCATGTTCTGATGACTTAGTTTAATTTAGAATATCATGTATATTACCTCTGATTTCTCACAGAATACTGGATCAGAAAACCAAGCCTCATCTACTGTCACCTCAGGAGTCAAAGACTTTCCACTGAATGCAACTGAAGCCATAGAAGATGTTATCACCACTCTCTTGATTTTAGGGACTTTGGCACAAGAAGAAAGAACATTAATTGCTCACTGCAGGATCTATCAGCTCCATCTGAGACATGGAAAGACTAATATGAACTACTGAACTTATTGAAGTCGAGCAGATACATAGAGATGGAGAAACCGCAATATGGATAGATTTGTTGCCTTGGGAGAAACCTTGAGTTGAAGCTTTCTAAGTTATTTTTTGCCATTGAATTCTTGCTTATCGTTTGAAATTGGCTCCTACTTTGTCCCGTATATGTAGACTATTGCAACTTCTGCATTTAATTGCTATGGCCAAAACGACATACAATTTACAAAACCACTGGTTTGGCAACAGAATTCTTAAGTGCAAATTTCTACTTCGTGTTTCCAAAGAAACAAAGGAAAAAAGAACATTTGAGAGACCATGACACGAGCCTTTGAGAGAGCAAAAGAACCTTGGGTTTTTTGGGGGTGAGAAGCACAGGTGTTGCAGTGTGGAAGACACCATCACGTCCATTGACAACAGACTCGAAAGATCCTTCTTCTAGTAAGTCGGTCTTGTGGAGATGAAGTCTCTCCTTGGCTCCATCTAGAGCAAGCAGATGTCCAGTCTTCTTTGTATCACCTGTTACATGTAAATTGGAGCAACTTCTTGCGATGATTTGGAATGGTGAAGCCATAAACGATGGCATGCATGAATATAATCAAGGGTCTTGAGCTGACTCAGGTCACGAACAGTTGCTTTGACGGTGTAGCCACTTTGGAGCAGGAGTTTCACAAACCATGACGCTATATAGCCTTATGCTCCTGTCACACACACCACCTTCATCTCTCTCTCTCTCTCTCTCTCTCTCTCTCTCTCTGAGTTATGGCACTGGTCTCTGACCTCTCGAGGAAAGCTTCACAGAATGGTGCACTTAAGCAGAGTTTCTTGGTGGTTGGATTGTTATGTAGATGCACCAGAGAAGCTTAAGGTAGCGCATGACAAAATTTCTAAAACAGGAATTGATTTCTGACCAGAAATTGATTTCTCAATTTCTATTCCCCGGACAAATTTCTAAACAAAGAAACCCGTTTGATAACGACTCAAAATTTCTATTTCTGAAACAGAAATCCGTTTGATAACAGAATAAAATTTCTATTTCTAGGAATAGAAATTAATTAGATAACATTATAGAAAATCCTCAAATACAAAATAATAATAAAAATAATACTAATACATTACAACAAGAAGTTTCAACAATGCATATCTATTTCTAAAATTAAAAAGAATTAACTTCTTTAACATTGGCATCATGCGCAAGGAACGTTGTATAGCATAAAACATTTTACAAAAGAAAAAAAAAAGAGCTTTTTTTTTTTCTAGACTTGTCAAAAATAAAAGAACCTAATTAGTCGGCTTGCATGCGAAATTAGTGAAAAATTGAGATGGAAGGCAACACAAATCTTGCTTGCTCTTTGCTTCAAAGACAAGTCAATCTAATAAATATTCCAAATGCGATTGCTTCGGCATGAAGCTGAGACAATGATATGTCATTTTGAAAGGTTACTTCCCCACGAACTCCGGACGGTTTGGTCATACGAGACCAGATCCTCACTTCGGGATTTTAGCGAGTTCCAATCAAAACAAGGCACAACTGCGCCGAGGGGTGCTTCGAGCGGTATAACATAATAAATTTGCGAGTAGAGTCTTCTGAAAAACCATCTCTACAATGACAAACAAGCATGAGAGGCCTCTTGCATTTTCATCTACTATTGGAAAAGCTCCCCTCGATGACATATTTAAGATGTCCGCAGAAAATGCGAGAATCTCGCTCGTTTTCCGGGGCGTACAAGAAGTGACTCTCGATCCAATAAATAATAAACGTATAAATCTACTACCAAAACGGCCCCATTCAACTATAAGAGTAAGGTATGTACAATTCAGATTTCATCTCTTATGCGTCTCATTGGTATGTCGAGTTCACTTTCTTTCTGGCAAAGTCCTCAAATGTAAACATAGGATCTCACTCATAATCATCTTCATCATGACAAAAATCGGCTTCGTCCTTGCAATCAGCTTTGTTGATAATCTCAAGCCCCACATTCAGGTATCTGGAGTACTCGTTGATACCCTGATACAAACTCTGATAACCCTTGAATGCAAGGATCTATTCGGGCACATCATCGGTGACACTATCAATGCCTTGCCGTGCAGAAATGACCCTGTCCAGGGTCTGATCAGGCACCGTGATTCCAGCGGTCTCCATGTCTGCAACAATGGCTACTGCAGCATCCAATTCTCCAAGGTCAAGACACAGTGAGATGATTTCGTCATATAGAGGACTGCAAAAGAAGAGGGAAATCATTTTTTGTTAGGTGAATATTACAGCCTCTTTTGCTCCTTCAAGTATCTAAGCATCCATTATAGTTCCCCATACTTAGCAGGATTTCGTCATGCTAGTCCAACAGAAGAAAAGCACATTTCGAATTATTTCCTACTAAAGAAGCACGGAACGTGTTAGTATTTAACATGATCACGTATTTTCCTCTGTCCATTCCTTTTCATCTAACAAAAATACAAACATGCATGTATCGAGGCATTTTCTACTCCCCTCAATAACATAGAGATGGTAAATGTGTAAAGAAAAATCACCTACTCTTTTCATGTTAGTTAATCCGACCCTAAAATCAGACAATTTGAAGAGAGTATCCCACATGTCAAGTAGCCAAAATTTCAAATAAGGCCATGAAACCCACACATGATTGATTTAAGAAATCCATTTCAATAAACTTTCAAGAGATTTATGATGTTGAATGCGTTGGTACTCCATGAATATAATATACCCTGCTCTACATCAAAAGAAGCAATGGGACCACATTCAAATGATACACGAATAAGCTTTCACGTTAGACTTACAAAAAGCTGATCATATTGAAATGGAGACCCTTTCTCAAAAGATGAAGAGAAGGGGCAGAGTATGCAGCAGCATAACAGATAAAGCTTTCAGATCATGGCAGGCCAAGAACCAATACAGATGAAAATGAAACTTCTAGATCATGATACGACAAGGTAATGAAAATCCAATACCTCCCAAGCACATAACCAAGACTATGTGTAGTTTGCAAGATCTTCAAGAAATCAAAGGCTAACCCCCATGATTTAATAAGAACACAAAACATGTTTGGTTAGGGCAAAACAACTAACATTTGGCGTTCCGCCCAAACAGACACGCAATCATACGATTATTCATTCAACAACCTTCTTACTACCGTAACCCACTATCCGATTGAGGATTCTAAAACGACGAACCATTGGGATATTCAATTCCAAATTCGAAAATTACTCGGAGCATTGAGATCCGATTGTGGCACTGTCGATTAACCTCCGGCGAGTCCACAATCCGCTCCTCAGAATCTTCGAATTGAGCTCGGACCTGCACAACGGCTCGATAGTCCTCCTCGCGGAACTTGCGGAGGACTCGATCGAAAGGCCCCGGTCGATGAGTTGGCGACGGAGGTTCGACCTTGACGAGGTCGATGCCGCTGGATCAAACGAAAGCGGCCGACCCGATCCTCCTCGACGAAGCTCGCCGCTATTTCGGCGGGAGAGGCGTAGCCGACGGCGTGAATTGCTAACCGGCGTCGAGAACGACACGCGGGTTCGGAGATTCACGGGAAGGGCCGCGGGTTCGATCTCGAGACGAACCCAAGATGGGTTCGACGCGATCGGATCCGGCGGAGTCGTCGATGCGCAGGAGGACGAAGTCGAGTCGACGGCGAGGTGAGCGACGATGTCACCGGCGAGAGGGCGGAGTTGGAGTCGACGGCGAGGACGGAAGGAGTTGGAGTCGACGGCGCTAGGGTTTTTGGTTGAAGGTTGAGGAGAAGGAACGCCCAAATAGAAAAGCCCGTATGGTGAATGAAGAAGGATGCCCAGATTGGAGAAAATGAGAAACAATTTCTATTTCGTTTCGAGAAATAGAGAAGCTACAATTTCTAGCTTCTCATTTCTCCTCCAAAATAATTTCGAAAGAAATCGGTTTCAAAAATAGAGAAATCGGTTTGTGTTATCAACGGGTTTCTCAATTTCTCTGTTAGGGAATAGAGAAAAACCGCGAAATAGAAATTTTACCAGAGTTTCTTGGTGGTTGGATTGTTATGTAGATGCACCAGAGAAGCTAAGTAGCTTATTGCTTCTGTCTTTCCTAGATGACGACAAGTCTTGGCTAGACTTGGAGCATCTTTTGCTGAAGAAAGCCGTCCATGATATTTTCTAGTGTCTGGTTCTGGACGTTAGACGTTGGAATCATATGGGCATTTTCATGCGGTTCTCCATCTGCCCTCCCCTGTGAAGACCCTCAAAACCACAAGCCCAAGAAGGGCCACGTAAATAAGACCCAACGACCAAGATTTTTAGCGTTCCCAGTATGAAAATACGGAATATTATTCCGTGCCGATAATTCATGTTAAGCTTTGTTAAATTTCAAACACATTATTAACTAAACTTTGACTGGCAACTGTAACATGTTAATAAATTACCCACTGTTTTATGGAAGTACAATAGTAATTTAGCTTTTAGTAAGTTAGTAGAAATTTTGGGAATGTAACATCAGTTATTTGGCTGTTTTAAATTACAAACTATTCGCGTAAATTACCAATGTTATTTACATGTCTGACCAACGTATTAAAGTTACTAATTTTATAAAAAAAAATTACCGACTTTCATTTATCAACTTTTTAATTGTTCTAAGAACTTAACAATAATTATTTATTAGAGTTAACATCGAAATAAGATTACTTTCCGCAATAGCAAATTACCACTATTAATGCAAATGATTTACCCCATTTTCATGGATGAGATTACCATTTACTTTTAGTTTTACTAACACTTATATAATTGAACAATCAAAGCTTATATAATAATAAAGCCTATTGGTATGTTCATGGGGCAAAATTATGCCATGTGTCTTGCAAAGTGAAGCGCCATATGGAAAATACCAGAGGGATCATTCTCTAAGATCCAATTATATATAATAAATATGTTGGTTGAAAATTTTTCATAATATTTCATCCGCATCTATTTTTTCGATTTTCAAATAAAAAAAGAGAGAAATTTTTGAATTAGTTTTACCACCACGATTTTTTTAAGTTAAAATATAATTTATAAAAAGGTATTTTAAAATTTGTTTGCAAATTAATGAAAAATTCGTTAGACTGAAGTTGGTCAATGACAAATCAACAAGTCAAAATTTATGTCTAAATGGCATGGAAAAAAAAAACACCATGTGTTTTGAGTCGAGTAGATATATATTCTTAAACATATCTTCACCTGTGTCGATGCACAAATAAAATTCTAATCTATGATTTCGATCATATGGTGTGTATCAAATTATTTTAATTTCAACAACTAGAGTACAATATCTCACTATAATAACGAATAATAAAAATCCTCCGATTTTTTTTTCTCTCTAACCTGATTCAAGTCTTTAAAGGCTTAATGTCAAGATATTTTCTTCACGTTTTGTAAGTTCACCTTTTCATTTTTTGCAGATATATGCCAATTATGTCATAAATGATACTAAAGTTCGTAAAATTACCTTCTGCATGTGTAAAATAGATTTCATTTTCGTAACTACCTTTGGTTCCCAGCTTTTGATAAATGCAAAAGAAAATTTCTAAAATGTCATGGCTCGTCTTTTTTTTTTTTTAATTGTAAATTTTCTTTAGCTATCATAAGTTATGGCAACCTGCTTTTAGTGCCAAACCCTGTATGTTTGGATCGTACCCAACCAGCTTTTTGGATTGTAACCTTCCATGCATATTGAAATTGAACTCAAGAAGGTTTTGAACTTTGAAGCGACAGGGGTTCGTGGGTACGCCATTGCAGACCCTGCTTTCAGTACCAAACCAACTGAAGTTGCAACCATTTTAGGTCGTCTCCCTCAACTTAATTCCTTTCCATGGTCAACGATCAAAGCTTCTTACCCAACATTTGATTTTCTATTCAGAACATTCCACTTTCAAATGTTGAAAAAGAAAGAAAGAAAGAAAGAAAGAAAGAAAGAAGGTTTATCATATCTCCTCTATTTCTTAGCCTTTCTTTTGAAGACATATTCTTAGCCAATTGTCCAAACGCCTCGTACGAGCACCGTTTGACTCCCGCCTATGCTCAACGAGCATGGTGATAGAGAGGTCTTTTGGCCTTTTGCCGCTACATTCCCTTTTCTGGTCCTTAAAGAACATATAAAACCTGTCCTAGCTTTCATAACTGATCATGTGTAACCAACTTATCCGATGCTGATGGAGAGATTTTCATGTCTTCTTGCTTTTGCTCTCTGTGCAGTAGCGCAAGTATCTTCCCCCTCCAATACCAACACCCGCTTCACAGGTTGTTCTGAATCCCATAGAGGGGTCCTGATTGACTTCAAGAATGCCATCAAAGATCCTGGTGATCTCCTATCGTCATGAAGCAACTGTTGCGAATGGCGAGGGATCGGCTGCAACTGGACTTCAGGAGCAGTAATAAGCATCAGCCTCGGAAACCCCTATCCTGGACACTCTGGTTCGCTTCAATGGTATGGTTATTGGAATTTGAGCAGAGAAATTAGGCCTTCATTGATGAGGCTCAAGTCCTTAAAGCATTTAGAGTTAAGCTTTTATACATTTGACGTTATTGTGATTCCTGAATTTCTTGGATATATGGAGAATTTAGAGTACCTGAACCTAGCTTGCTGGTTTCAGGGGTGCAATTCCTCAAGAGTCTAGGAAATTTATCAAGCTTGTAGTATCTTAATCTTTCATGTCCATTTCCTTCATTAAATGTTGATAATATTGGGTGGATATCGGGACTTGATTCTTTGAATTATCTAGCTCTAGATGGTGTAGACCTCTCAAAGGTCGGTTCTGATTGGATCCAAGTACTAAACGGGCTGTCACTTTTGTCTGAGTTGCATCTCAGAGATTGCCACCTACCTGGTCCAACTCCTTGAACTTCACTTGCAGTTCTAGATGTCAGCTCCAACCCTTTTTACTCGGTCTTTCCACAGTGGATTGTGAATATTAGCAGCCTTACAAGTGTTGACATGAGCAATAGTTGTTTGATTGGAAGAGTTCCGCTTGGTCTCAGTGAAATACTAAATTTGCTGTCCCTAATTCTTAACGGGAACAATAATCTCTCTGCCAGTTGCAGAGAATTATTCGAGGGAACCTGGAGAAAGATAAGATCCGTGGATTTGGTCCACAATAATATACACGGAAGGTTACCTGCTTCCATTGGAAATATGATACTCTCAAACTGATTTTGATATTTCAGCCAATAATGTTCAGGGAGCAATACCGAGCTCCAGTTGCTTACTTTGCAGATTGGTAGATTTCCGTGTATCTGATAACAATCTGACAGGATGTTTGCGGGAGGTTGTCCATGCAGGATCTGAGACCTGCGCTTGCAACAACACTTTGCCTGACTTGATGCCCTTGGTACTGAACAACAATCGGTTGACTGGCCATACTCCAAACTGGTTGGGCCAGCTCAGAAATCTCACAACACTGAACCTTGAGAATAACTTTTTGCAAGGTCCGATCCCTAATCTTGGGAATTTGAACTAATTCTTCTAGCAGTCCAAGGGAACCAGTTGAATGGGACTCTCCCGGTTGATTTAGGACAGCTTTTTCGGCTCTACTACTTGGATGTGTCCTCCAATCATTTATCAGGTAACATATCCGAAGAGCATTTTGCAAAGTTAAGCAACTTAAAGATCTTACTACTGTCCTCCAACTCTTTCATTTTGAACGTCAGTGCCAACTAGATCCCCCCCTTCCAGGCCCGTAATATTGCTATGGGATCATGCGAGATCGGCCCTGCTTATCCTGCTTGGCTTAAATCTCAAAGTCACATCAGATATCTTGACTTTTCTAATGCTAACATTTCGGATGTAATACCTAGCTGGTTTTGGAATATTTCCTGTGATCTGTCGGTTCTAGACATGTCCCTCAATCGACTTACTGGTGGGTTGCTAAATCCACTCAGCGCAGCTCCTCTTGCATATGTTGACCTCAGTTCCAATCACTTTCGAGGCCCAATTCCCCTTCCAACAGCTGAGATTAGCTCTTTAGACCTCTCAAATAATCAATTGTCAGGTCCAATTCCCAAAGATATAAGTAGAACACGTCATCTTTGATCTTCCCCTCTCTTTCATCGAACCAAATTACAGGCAAGTTCCCAGAAGCGATAGCAGAAACGCAGCTAGTTCAGGTCATTGACTTATCGAGCAACAACTTAAAGGGCAGCATTCCATCAAGAATAGGGAACTTTTCGCTCTTAGAGGTGCTTGCCTCCAAAACAATGCTTTGTCAGGATCGATCCCCGCATCATTGGGCCACTTAGTGCGGTTTCAGTCTCTTCACTTGAGCAACAATGAGTTTTCAGGAAATCTCAGGTTATTATTAAGAACTTATCGAGCTTGAAAACGCTTGATCTTGGAAGTAACCAAATGACTGGCGAAGTTCCAGCTTGGATTGGTGACAATTTTGCTGAACTCAGAATTCTATGCTTGATGTCAAATGCATTTCTTGGAGAAATCCCTCCTCTCCTGTCAAACTTAAGTTCGCTGAAGTCCTCATTCTTGCAGAGAACAGTCTGACAGGTAAAATTCCTGCTAGTCTTGGTGATCTTAAGGGAATGGTACGAGAGCAAGGCAGAAACCAATATTTGTTCTATGCAAATAATGGATTCCTCTACTATTAAGAGAGCTTTGTCCTAAACATAAAAAGTCAATCTCGACGGTACACAAAAACTCTTTCTCTCGTAACTTGCATTGACCTCTCTGGAAATTATCTCAGTGGAGGAATTCCCAAGGAAATAATGAAATTGATGGGATTACTAGTCTTGAAATTATCAAGAAACAGCATCGCTGGTCAGATTCCTGAAAGCATCTCTGATATGCATGTATTGGCATCACTTGACCTTTCGAGCAACAGGCTTTCTGGTGTGATTGCTCCAAGCATGCCTGTAATATCATTTTTGGGATATTTAAACTTATCTAACAAAAACTTGTCGGGCAAGATTCCATATGCACAACATATGACAACATCTGAGCCCTGTTCATTCTATGGAAATGGGTGGGTATATGGTGCTCATCTTAATGTTATGTGTCCAGGTGACAAACCGGAGGACGGAGGGATAATTGAAGGTAGCGATGCCAGCGATGATGATGGGCCCACTCATAAGAAGATCTGGGACTTGCTGTTATTGGTTCCAGCCATTGTTCTGCACATCAGAAGATCTTGGGCCGAGGTACACCTCAATTTCATAGACTGAATTGTCGAAAGGTGGCTTTTTGCTGGAAACAGTAGGGCGAGTCTTCAGAGACAGGGAAATCGAGGCTGAAGATAAATGATTTACCCCTCGTTGGAGCAAAGCTTGCGCTGTCAAGCTCTTGCAGAGAAGTAATGAACTACTTTACAATGCATTTGTTCCAGAAGTATTCTTGTATTCATACACTATGTTCTTTCCTAAGTATTTGAAATTGTTCCCACAGTTAAGACTCAATTAAAGACACCGCAAAGCAAATTAAGTGCATCCACTGACTCAAAAGCGAAGGATGTCTCGAAATGTTCTGTCAGCTGCTTCAATTGCAAATCATTGATCCATTGGAGCTTGTCCCGATTGACTAAAGCTGCTTGACAAATTAAATTGGCAAGTTGAGTTCCTAGACGTATTCACAGTAGGAATTTTCCTTCAAATCAACTGGAATGGCAAACCCCGAGTGGGCCATTCGACCACCAGGAAAGAGTAAAGTTTCAATGCCAGAGGAAGCAACAGCACGGACAATTTCTTCAACTAAGTGAAGCTTTGTGACCATAGCTTTGTAAAGAAAAGTTTTTCTAGCACCACCATGTCCGTAAACGAAGAAGACAACCCATTTCCTATCTAAAGAAGCGTCAACAACATCACCATAAAGCTTCAGCGTATTCATTATCTTCATCTAGACGACCGAGGGCAAAACATATCGACTTAAAATTTGGATGTCACGTTCCATTGACTGTTCATAAGTCGTCAAAGCTCCTTGCTCCTTTCACAGTGTCAATGCTAAGCAACATACTCAAGTAAGTTTTTTCACCTGAACTGGGTTGGGCATAAACAGTTCGGCCAACATAATTGATTGGGTTGCCAAACCCATTTTGTCGGAACTCCGCATTTGTAAGTTCTCTTGCCTCTTCATAGAGTTCATTAGCTTTCATCCATTCTGTAACCATTGTTTCTCGATTCCCTACCTTGCTGCTTTCCATATCCATAAAATGTGATAAGCAGCCCATCTGGCCAATGAAACGTCAATCTTTAGACTGAAGGTGATCTAAATGTACATCGAACCGAAGTATTTCCCATGATGCTTCACATGCTGAGACAGATGTATAGTCAAAATACGCTTTGATTTCATCTATTTCTTCTGCCTGTTCTTCTCCAGTCGTTTTGCTTAGTGAAACATTTTCATGGACAATAACTTGTCTATAAGTGACGATTAAACGTGTCAAGACCTCATAAGTCTACCCTTGAGCACCGCTTTGTACCTATTATATAGGTTCTGATCTCATAAAATATGTTGCGGGCAACCAAAAACTAAGACTTGTGAAATGTTTTATTATGCTTGGAAGATGATTGAGAGATAGAGAAAGATAGGAAGTTAGCGGGACAACATCATCCTGCATTGGCGGTCAGCTAAATTGGAAGCGAATGAAAAGGTGAGAAAAGTTCGAAAGGTGGGACTAAATTCGAAAATCGGATCAAACTCAGTTTTTTCTCTACGCTAGGCCTTCTGATAGTGGTCTAACAAATGAAGTGGTAAAGACTTCTTGGGACTCAGTAAGGTCAAGAAATCAGTTCGTAAACTATAGATCCATGGGCAAGAAAATTGCAAATCGGACTCCGCCTCCCCTCCCACCCCCCAACCCCACCACCCACCCCAACACCCACCGCCCCCGCGCCGCCGCCCCCGCCCCCCCCAACAATTCTATTCATGTCTCCAAGTCCTGCGCTCATGTTTGCCATCAATGATGATAACTGGATTGAAGATTAACTTTTTTTCTTACGGGAAGTGTGCCCATCAAGAAATTCTTTTTGAAATGCAGTTTCAAAAGCTGACTTGATGCAATAGTTGAGAAACAAGACCAGCGTATCAGACGACACAATATCATAAATAAGATTTGATGTTGATACGAGAATGGGATGACCTGATGTGAATGATTCCATGAATGCCGTCTCGTTGACTCCAAAATCAAATATTGAATTAAATACAATAGATGCTATTAGTTTTATAACTCATTGGACCTTTTTATACTCCACACGTGAATGTTTTACTCGCAAAGACTAAGTTAGTTTACCTAAAATCTCAAATTGGTACACCTTTAACAATTTTATCTCAAACCAATATACTTGTGATGAATTTACTCTTTGTTAGTTTCTGTTAAATTTTACTGTTAAATTACTGAGTTGGATGATACATAACAATTAATTAATGTACAAGTTTGGGATTTACTTTCTGCTGATCACAATTGTGTCATTTTTGTGATTTTTATGGTATTAATCCAATTTAACGGAGGATATATTTGTTACCAATATACCAGTTTGGAAATTGAACAAATTAGTTAGGGATAAATTTATCATAAGTGTATTAGGTTATGGGTTTTTGTGGTTATTTGAGGTAAATTTATTAAAAGTGTACCAGTTTGGATTTTTTCGTGATTAAAAAATTAATTTAGGGTAACTTTATCATAAGTATATCAGTTTAAAGTTTTTCAGGATAATAACACTTAGTTTTTCAAGTCATTGAACCTTTTACACTCCATGCCATAATATTTTACTCGCAAAGGTTCAACCAGTCCACATCTCTTTAACTTTTTTTGGACGTCTTGTGATTATCTCGCTGATCCCGCTTGACTTGTCAAGCAATACTTGAAACAAACTAGTCCTAGGATACTAGTCCTTGTACTGCTACCTACAATTTTACATCTTCTGATCAAGATGGTGAGAGATTCAAACCGGTATACTTATGACAAATTTACTCTCTATTAGCTTTCATTAAATTTGACTATCAAATTACTAAGTTTGATGATATGGAATGGTTAATTAGTATACCGGTTTGGGATTTACTTTATGTTGATCACAATTGTATCATTTTTGTGATTTTTATGGTATTAATCCAATTTAACGAGTGTATTTGTCACAATTATACTAGTTTGGGAGTTTTTGGCAATCGAACAAATTAGTTAGAGGTAAATCTATCACAAGTATACTAGTTTAAGGTTTTTTTATAATCACTTAAGGTAAATTTATTACAAGTGTATCAGTTTGGAGTTTTTAATGGTCAAAAAATTAATTTGGGGTAATTTTATTATAAGTGTATCAGTTTGGAGCTTTTCAGGATATTAACCCTTAGTTTTTCAAGTCATTGAACCTTTTTACGCTCCACGATAAAATATTTGCAAAGACTCAGCCAATTCACATCTCTTTAACTTTCTTTGGACTTCTCATGATTATCCTGTTGATCCCGCTTGACTTGTCAAGCAATACTTGAAACGAACTAGTCCCAGGATGTCGGTCCTTGTACTGCTACATACAATTCTACATCTTCTGATCAAGATGGCGAGAGATTCATCCCTTTGCATCATACTAGTCTCTATCTCCATTTTAGCATGGCTATCACCTTGTGATGGCAACATCTCTGGCCAAAAGTTTTCAGATTTGAAAATTTCACGGATCATTTTTTAGTTGTGCCTTTGAGGCATTTTGTTGAACGCATCACATGTATTTGATTGAGGAGTGAAACAAAGACATAATGAGCCATGCTTAGCTCTTTCCGGCAAAAAGACCATACCAAAATTATTGAAAAAGAAACATCAAGTAAGTTCCAAATGAAGGAATCGACTTACACGTAATCAATCACTTAAAACGAGAGGAGGAAGGTGAAGGCATAGGGCCCTTGAGGAAGTGAACGGGATGAGGACGAGAAGGCATGGGGCTTTTGAGGAAGAGTTGCTGCGATAGTGCGGTGACGAAGGTGGAAATTTGTCTATCAATATTGCTAAGCGCTAGGGGAATTCAAGCCGGTGAGCCAAGGTTCTCATTTGAGACAAATTTAATCACTTTTAGTCCTTATTTGAAATAACATTTACTTCGAGTCATTATTTGAGAAAGTAGCTCCATTTTGCATTATTATTTGGAAATTTCTCAAACTTTTTCGTTTCATTGGAAGTTCATTGCGGCACACGTGTGGGCTGACGCCATGCGTGGTGGAGAAGGAGCCAGGTCGCGCTGCTCTGCTAGGCCACGGAGTTTGACCACGCGACTCTGGACAGCTTGGTACGTCGGGCTTAGATGGGCCGCGCCCTTCTTGACGGGAAGGAACCCTGGCCGTACACGTGTGCCCCAGGCTCTTGTAGATTTCGGGTTGGATTCCACGGTCTGTGCCGGATTTGGTGCGTTCAAGATCTCTCTCTTTTCATTAAAAGGTAACGAAAATCTTCTCGATGCGCCCGCTGTCTGCACGTATTTCGAGAAAATAAGAAGGAGAAAACACTGTTCTACGAAGCAGATGTTGTGTCGTAAACAATTCCCAGCACACCCGGCGGAAAACATCTCGGATTCACGGACGATATCTCCCCGCGTGAATCCATCCGAGATCCTCTTAAAAGGCTTCTGTCGGCACAACGCAATCAACAACTTTTCCCCTCGCGGAGACAGTGGTGGGGTTGGTGTCTGACCAATGTATTAAAGTTACTAATTTTTAAAAAAAATTACCAACTTTCATTTATCAACTTTTCAATTGTTATAAGAACTTACCAATTATTATTTATTAAAGTTAACATCGAACTAAAATTACTCTCCGTGATAGCAAAAAACTGATATTAATACGAATGATTTACCACACTTTCATGGATGAGATTACCATCTACTTTTAACTTTACTAATATTTACTTAATTGAATTATTGACGTTTATCTAATGATATTCGAAATCACCAGCTATTTTAAGACTTCATCAACATTTATTTGTGGATATTAGCATGTTAAAGTTACTGGCTCCTATGAAAAATCACCTAATTCTTCTATGGAATCATTAACTTTTGGCTAAGTTGGTTACTAATAATTATTCAATCGTTATGCAGCTACTAACAATTCCAATGATTTATCAACGATTATTTATGCAACTTACCAATTAATAAAGGTCATAAGCTACTAAAACCTTACACAGAATTACTAACTTTTATTTGAGTTCAATTGTCAATGTTTATATGATTTATTTCAAAAGTAATAATTGTTCCAATAATTTATAGATCCATGGAACAGAAAATTGCAAATCAGTTTCAGACTCCCACCATTCTCTAAATCTCGTTATTTCTTTCCCACGACTATTCAATTCTCCAAGTCCTGCACTCATGTTTGGCATCAATAAAGGCAACTGGATTCAAGATGAACTTTTTTCTTACGGGAAGTGTGCCCATCAAGAAATTCATTTTGTTGTTGGTCAAAAAGAAGAACACTTTCCAAAGTTGACTTGACGCGGTAGTTGAGAAACGAGATCAGCGTATGAGATGGCACAACAATATCGTAAATAAGATCTGACGTTTATATGAGAATGGGATGATCGGTTGATGTAAATGATCTGTAATGCCGTCTCTTACTCCAAAACCAAACAATGAATTAAATACAATAGACGCCGTTAGTTTTTCAAGTCATTGAACCCTTTTATACTCCACGCCTAATATTTTACTAGCAAAGACTCATTCAGTCCACATCTCTTTAACTTTCTTTGGACATCTCATGATTATCCCGCCGATCCCACTTGACTTGTCAAGCAATACTTAAAACAAACTAATCCCAAGTTACTAGTCCTTGTAGTGCTGCCTTCAGTTTTACATCTTCTAATCAAGATGGCGAGAGATTCATCCCTTTGCATTATACTAGTCTCTATCTCCATCTTAGCATGGCTATCGGCTTGTGATGGCAATATTCTTGCTGGGAATTGCTCAGAGTCTGATAGAGAAGCTCTAATTGACTTCAAAAATAGCCTTCAAGATCCTTATAATGGTTTGTCCTCATGGCAAGGAAGCAATTGTTGCTGGTGGCAAGGAATAGGCTGCGATGAGAGGACTGGAGGGGTGATAAGCATTGATCTTCGTGGCTACTCTGGTACGTACAGTTATCTTCTGAGTGGAGAAATTAGACCTTCATTAGTGCGACTCAAGTCTTTGAGATTTTTGGACTTGAGCTCAAATAAATTTCTTGGCACTCCAATTCCTGAATTTGTCGGTTCTTTGGAGAACCTATGGTACCTGAACCTGTCAAGTGCCGGGTTTGATGGTGCAATTCCTCCAAATCTAGGAAATTTGTCAAACTTGCAGTATCTTGACCTTTCTTATTGTTATTTGTTAAATACTAATAATCTTGGGTGGATTTCTGGTCTTGGTTCTCTAAAATATCTTGCGCTTGATGGAGTGGGCCTTTCAATGGTCAGTTCCATGTGGATCAGTGTGCTAAATGGGGTTCCGTCATTGTCCGAGTTGCATCTGTCCCTGTGTGGCCTATCTGGTTCGATATCATCACCTGGTTTGCTAAACTTCACTTCACTCGCTGTTTTGGACCTCGGCTTCAACAATTTCGATTCAGAGTTCCCTCGATGGCTTGTGAATGCAAGCAGCCTTGTTAGTGTTGACATGAGTCGCAGTGGTCTATATGGAAGGATCCCTCTTGGTCTAGGTGAGCTACCACGTTTGCAAATCCTAATTTTATCTGAAAACAATAATCTCTCCGCCAGTTGCACTCAGTTGTTCCAAGGATCGTGGAAAAGGATAGAAGTTATGGATTTGGCTTCTAACAAAATACACGGAATACTTCCCACTTCCATTGGGAAAATGACCACTCTTAGTAATTTTGACCTTTCTAACAATCTAGTCAGGGGAGGAATACCGAGTTCCATCGGTTCACTTTGCAGTTTAGTTAATTTTGATTTATCCAACAATAACTTGACAGGTAGTTTGCCGGAAATTTTGCAGAGGGGATCTGAAACTTGTGATTCCCAGAGTTCTCTGCCTAATTTGAGGTACTTGAGTTTGAGCGAGAGTCGACTAAGGGGTTATCTGCCAAGTTGGGTGGGCCAACTTAAAAACCTTGAGAAACTTACCCTTGACAATAACTTTCTTGAAGGGCCGATTCCTTCTTCTCTTGGGACTTTGAAGAACCTCACCTTTTTGAACCTTGGTGGGAACCAATTGAATGGGACTCTTCCCGTTGATTTGGGACAGCTTTCTGAGTTGGATCTTCTCGACGTGTCTTTAAATCATTTGTCAGGTACACTATCTGAAGAACATTTTGCAAATCTACGCGAAATGAAGACCGTAGATCTCTCATCCAACTCTTTCACTTTAAATGTCAGTGCCGACTGGATGCCTCCATTCCAAGTCTTGGTTCTTGGCATGGGATCGTGCCAGATCGGTCCGTCTTTCCCCGCCTGGCTTAGACATAAAAATGAGATCAAGCATCTTGATTTTTCAAATGCCAGCATTTCGGGGCCTGTGCCAAGCTGGTTTTGGGACATTTCTTCGTATCTCTCTCTCCTCAACATGTCTCAAAATCTGTTGCAGGGCCAATTACCTAATCCATTGCTAATAGCTGAATTAGCACGTGTTGATCTCAGCTCTAACCTTTTTCAGGGACCATTACCTATTCCCATTTCCGACATTCAAGCGTTAGACCTCTCTAACAACCAATTTTCAGGTGGCATTCCGCAAAATTTAAGCCAATACACGCCACGTTTGAGATTCCTCTCCCTTTCATCCAACAAAATAACAGGTGGGCTCCCAGAATCTGTAGGAGAAATGCTAAGGCTTGAGGTCATCGACTTAGCAAACAACAATTTGAATGGAAGCATTCCTCCAAACATAGGGAGCTGCTCATTCCTAGAGGTACTCGACCTGCAAAACAATTCTTTATCTGGGTTGATAACCGCGTCTTTGGGCCAATTACAAAGGCTTATCTCTGCACCTAAGTTACAATAAGCTTTCGGGGAACCTTCCATCTTCATTCAAGAATCTGTCCAGCTTAGAAACGCTAGATATTGGCAACAACCAATTGAACGGCACCATACCTGCATGGATGGCGGAGGGTTTCATCAATTTAAGAATTTTAAGTTTGAGGTCCAATGCATTTTATGGAGAAATTCCTCATGAGCTCTCAAGTTTAAGCTCATTGCAAGTGCTGGATCTTGCAGAAAACAATTTGACAGGTAACATTCCTTCAAGCTTTGGAGATCTTAAAGCAATGGTGGAAGGGCAAGCTAGAATCGAGTACCTATTTTACGGGAACTACGGAGGCTCATACTATGAAGAGAACTTCCTAGTGACCACGAAAGGCCAGCGCCTATCGTACACCAAGACTCTTTCCCTTGTCACTAGCATAGACATCTCCGGAAATAATTTAGATGGAGAATTCCCAGAAGAAATGACTAAACTAGCTGGATTGCTCATTCTGAACTTATCAAGGAACAGTATAAGTGGTCAGATTCCTGAAAGCATTTCTGGCATGAGCCAACTGGCATCCCTTGATCTTTTAAGCAATAGGCTTTCTGGTGCAATCCCTCAAAGTATGCCATCGCTGTCGTTTTTGAGTTATCAGAACTTATCCGATAATAACTTCTCGGGAAAGATTCCTTACACACAACAAATGACGACATTCGACCCTTCTTCATACTATGGAAACTCGGGACTCTGCGGTGCTCCCCTCAATGTCACGTGTCCAGCCGATGAACTTGACAAACCAGGGACAATTGAGGACAGTTGCGGTGCCGATGAGTTCATCAATCAGTGGTTTTACTTGAGCATCGGCCTTGGATATGCTGCCGGTATCTTAGTTCCGACTGTGGTCTTGCACATCAAAAGTTCTTGGGCAAACTCATACTTTGATTTTATCGATAGAATTGCCAGAAGGTGGTTGCCGATTGGAAACAGGAGGGCAAAGCTTCTAAGAAATAGGCGATGTGACCGGAGGTAAATGGCTTTCAATCCTTATTCTGGAATACTCGAACCCTCGATCAGGTCAAGCATCCACTTTCAGGGTCATGCCGAGAAATAATGAACTACCATGTGCTGTATTATTATATTTTCTTTATCTTTTTATAGAACTATATCCAAAGCAAGAGGGATGTGTATGTCAAATATCAACAAAAAGTGCATTTTTGCTTACCCCGTCACGTGTTAGTAATTAAGAAGAAGTTTTGACAAGCATCTAAGATTCATTCATAAATCGTCAATCTATGAACATTTATATATATAGCTTATCAACGTTACAGAAGTCACTGGCCTATATAAGAAATTATTAACTTTGATTTGATCGGTGCACCGGCATATGTCACGTTAAGATTCCAATTAATTTCAGTCATTTACTAAAAATTTTTTATACTTCCAAGATTATCAAATATTTTAATGATGTTAGTGATTTTTGTTCAATTATGATTTACCAAAGCCTTGAAGTCAATGACTTTCGTTCAATATTACTAATCTTAACATGACCGACTTATGGACATTCGTCCCATTAGATACCGACTAATTTTAGTTATATGGATTCAGAAAAGTATTGATATCTCTTTACATTTCCGTGCAATTCACACGTAAGTAAGTTTATAAAGGGAGCAGTAAATTTATTTGACGATCGGATGAAGCCGGCTGCAACTAATTTTGATAGGCACGTATAAATGTCTGCAGACTCCAGTTGCACTTGTACTTTTGCCAGTAAAAGCGCAGCGCGCGTCCTGATGCGATCTCCACCGTTGATAAATTAACGGTTACCCGCCACAATGAATGAAAAATATCTCTCTGTCTCTCTGTCTCTGTGTCTGATCGTGCGCCTTGTCTTCCGCCAGAGCACCTGACTGCGCACCCGCTGGTCCCAACAGCAGTCCCCTCGTCGGTTTCGTTCAGGCCGCCGAATCGAACATCGAAAAAGTGAGCCGAACCGACCCAGTTCTTTAGCTTGTCCGTTCGCTCGATCGTTTGCTCTTCCTTTGAACAATTGTTGCTCCTCGGTTGTGGGAAGTTTGTTTGTTGCTCGGCTACGGAGAATTAGAAAGAGCTTCGGTGATTTGGGTTTGGTGGGTTCGGATGTTTGAGAGCCTGTTTTACATACTGAGTGTATATGCTCAATTGCTGGAGGGTCCTGATGGATCGAAGGTTGTATTTTCAACTGCAAAAGCTATTGCGATGGACTTGTAATGAGCTGTGCTTGATTTTAATTCCTTATTGGACGTGGCTCTTTATTTCTGCTTTCATGACCGGTGTGTTCTTTCGTATTGATTGCCTTTATTAGTGCATCTATGTTCAAAGAGTAGTCCTCCATTGCTGAGCAGGTGATCTTTGACTTCCGCTTCTTGGCGCTTTTGGCTATTGGAGGTTCATTGGCTGGTTCGGTTTTGTGCTTCCTAAATGTAAGCCCTCCTGCTACTTTTAATGCCCGTGTTGGTTAAATGTTTTGAACCTTAAAATCACGAATTACCAAATCCTAGTACACGTTGTCAGCGATAGTTTTCATGTTGTGCGGAAATGAATATCACTGAGGCTGCAAACTAAATACTCAATGGAAGGACTTGATCCGCCAACCCAGTAAAAGGGGTGAGGGGAATGATGCATTTCTAGATGTTGCTGACTTGCTCGTGCTATCTGTATTCCAAGGATTAACCCAAGTTCTTGACTGACAGGTATATAGCCACTGGCAGCTCATCATGCTTCCTCATGTAATACATAACACGTGAAGATGCTATATGCTACCCAATTTCTATTGTTATTTCTGGGGATTTGGAACAAATTAGTTTGGTACTTAACTCTTAGCACTGCGTCTCTAAATAAAATCCATTACATACCCTCTTCCGACTTAGATTTATTTGATTCACTGCCTAACTCGTATTTTGCTGATTAAATAGAGGCCTTATCAAACCCCTGTCTACACAATCTTGCTGTCTTAACCCAGAGGACGGGTTTTGATCTTTTTCTAGCTGAGATCCCATTGTTTTTTTTTTCAAACCAAGATACTGTTCTCCTTGATGCAGTGCGGAATATGACTGCTTCTGATTTGTACATTGTTGATGCATATAAAGTGTACTGGACAAGCTGCATGAAAGGAATTCACACTGGACAGATGGTTCTTCGACTGGTTGAAGCCATTGGTAAGGACCTGATAGATACTTTGCACTGGGATTGTCTCCTGCATTGGACAAGCATCATTTAGAACAAGCGAGCTCATTGAACTTTTAGCATTTCTATCATTGATATTTTCCACACATTCATCTCAACAGCAGAAATTCTCATTCATCATCTACAACAAATGATGTATAATATAGGGTAGTTGATCTTGATTAACTTAGTTTCTGAAGATATTAAGTAGTTAATTCCCATACACTGTATCTCTGGGAGAGGAGAGGCTGCACGATGGTTAGCTTCCTTCGAGTGAGCCACTAAAAGTACTGTAACTAAGCCTTATTCCACGTGGTGGGCTTGGCTATATGAAATCCTTTTACTCCATTTTGCTCTATCTTGTATCAAATCTTTTGTACACTTTAAGTGCTCCATATCGTCCCTTTGAGTGAGCCATTGACGTTGCAGAAATAATTCATCTAAGTCCTCTTATAATTCCGAAATTTTGTAGGTCCTCAATCTTTAGGTCCATTCTTGGAGTTTACATTTCAGTATCTTCCATAATCGGGTTTGGTCATCAAGCTGAAGAGCCATACTTGTCAGTAGCCAAAAAGTTGTTTCATCTCTTCGTGTGTCTAATTCTGTTTAGCTGAATTACTCCATATTAACTATATCCTCAGTTGTGATAAAAGCTACTAAATTTGATATTAGCAATTTATCTTGGGTACTGTGTTCCAATCATCATGGCCTTGTACATCAAGTTCCATCGAGCAAGTAGAGTATGAAAAAAACTGGATCCCACAATCATACTGCAATGTTTTAAAAAATGAAGTTTCAAATACCAACATTGTACACTTGTGTCATCCTTGTAAAGCATGCATTCTATTTCTTGAATTGATTATTCTTCCCGTCTCTTTCATATATCTTTTCCTCCCATGTCAAGCTGATGCCAATAATACATATGTCTGATACAGATGTTTATCTAGCTGGAACTGTCATGCTGATATTCGGTATGGGCTTATATGGATTATTTATGAGTAATGTATCTCCTGATGTACCGCCTTATGTTGATCGTGCTCTCAAGGGCTCTTCTTTGTTTGGGATGTTTGCTCTAAAGGTAAGCTTCAAACTCATGTACTGCAGGGAGATCATTCAGCTTTATCAGCATTTGCTTGTATTGTACACCACTAAGAAAGTGTTTTGTTATAGTCATGAGCTGCTGCCACAGAGAGACTTTACATGCCCTTGCCGAGAGCATTAAATATGGAGAAAAATTGTCCGTCTTAGAGGTATTAACAGATCAACTCGTGGCAGGTGGTGTAGCTGTGGACAATCTTCCCTTGTTTTAGATAGCCTGGCCTAATGACAAACTTCTTAATTTGGCCCAATGCTTTCCCATCTGATTGACTGCACCAGACGACAAGGGAAAAGAACTAGAATTTGAAAAATGCGATGCTTTAATTTAACAAATACATGAAATCATGATGTACAACTGCAATATACAGATACCTTAGGGTTGGAAGCTGAGAAAAAAACCGGCGATGCTGTACGAAAGACAGCTTCGCACCCATCACCTATTGAGTCAAAAGACCCTTCTTCTCCGCTGAAGATATGTAGTCTCTCCTTAGCTCCTTCAACTTCCAGAAGGTGCTGTGTGTTCTTTGGATCATCGGTTTATGCATTCAAAAAAGGAGAATCTGATTTGATAGAATGAAACTCTGGGAGCTTTCGGTCACATAACATGAAATGTTATCAACAGATAAGAAGACCACAGATATAAATTTCTAATGTACACTATGCATCAGATCTAACTATAGTGGTAGCATAAGATTGTGTGTTGAACCAAACTTGAATAATTAAGCCAATGGAATGAGATATTACAAGAGCTTCATATCTTCAGCTAGTGGACTCTGGATGCTATTGTATCATGCCTACCCTAAGCATAACGTATATGTATAGGCATGCACACAAACCCCTACAAACAAGTACACACATGCATGTATGAGTTAGTTGCAAAGGTAAGAGATACTACAAGAGAGTAGTTTTCTCATCATAACTGAGTAATAGATTTTGGTACCACTTCTGTATTATCTAGAACGTTTCAAGTTTCCAACTAAGAAAGAGTAAACCATTCAACTACTAAATTGGACAAACCAAAGATTCAGAAATCCAGTATTGTGAACAACAGAGCATGAACAAAGTCACGAACTTACTGGGATTGCATACAGTTGCTTTGATCGTGTAGCCACACTGAAGCAACAACTTGACAAGCCAGGAGGCTATGTAACCAGCCGTTCCAGTTACACACACCACCTTATCTGCTGTACTCATCTCTGCTCCTCTCTTCTCCTTGGAACTGGGAATGAGAGGGATTTTGAGTGCAATACATTTATAAGTGGGAATTCTCTTTTATGACCGGCTTTCTCAAGATCATTTATTTGACCGGCTTGTGTGAGGCACTGACGTTCACTCTTCGTTTTAAATATGTTTCTAGAAAAAATTGAATGGGACAAATGACCAATTTATGTCATCTCGTGGTAATATATTGTCATTGAGAGGCTATGAGCCGATGAAGAGACTTGAGAACATCTCCCTGCTCGCTGTGTTCTTGAACGAGGGGGTACAGTGTATGCTGTGGTGCCCGGTTGCTCAGTTGGATTGGCATCTTGCCCTGGGATAGCAGGCCAGAACATCTTCCTGTTTACAGTAATTGACTGCATCACTTGCACCTTTACTACACGTAGAATTTTGGTTGTTAGACTCATTGGCTTTATTGCCATTTTGTCTTTTTTCCCTTTCACACAGGAGGCTGGAGTTTCACTACCATGCAAACGTGAACTCCTGGATTTCTAGCTACTCAATACAGATAACAGCCAAACTGTCGTAAGTGTATTGCAGCAGAAAATGCCCATCCAATCGATTTTGACATAGTTTCTATTCTTTTAGTTGCCTGTTGCAGCATCAGTCCTTGAAGAAACCCTTCTCTTTCAAGCTCTCCAGTGTCCTTAAAACTCACCTCCAAAGGAGTGAAGCTGATGCCCAGACTTCTGGCTTTCTCATTTGATATTTTACAGGTTAGCACATAAGGCTTTTCATCTTCACATCTGCTTTTAGCAAAGCTAAATGTGAGTCGTCTTATTATAGTCTTTTCTTTTGCACAAAGTATAGGAAACATGAAATGCTCTTGAGACTATCACTTGGTATTCTGTTCAAAGAATTCCAGACATTACTCCTTAAACTTTTATACTTGATGTTGCAAAAATTTGAGAGTGCTGAAAATGGATTTGTTGATGTCATTCAAATCATGAGGGATATGGATCAATGATGAGGAAGATAGCCTGCAATTTTTTTGCAGACAAGTTTAGTTCACTATAAGAATGTCATAACTGGACATTTAATGAGCAAATCTTACTTCTTAGCAAGGTGTAGAGCAGGATAGAGCTCTCGCAAAATCTTGAAAGCATCATCAGAATGCACGACTTGTTGAAAAAGACAATATCTGCCATTAGTGGAGAAGGGTGAGTTCCTGCAGCAAATATCTCAGCATCAGATGGGAACAACTTCACTTGTGAGCCTCTTCTTGTTATAAAGATGGTTCTAATAAATTTGTGTATTTCATTGAATCAAGTTCCATCACATGTATCGCCGTTTGTATCAGTTTAATGAGTTCCATCACGCGTATCTTTTGTCCATTATAAAATGAATCAACATATATATCCTCTTGACATTTGCTTGTTAAGTTGTGGACAAATTATTGAGGACAAATCATGTAAAAAGTACTATTTACGGGAATTACTTAAAAAAATTCTAATCTCATCAGAATAAACAATATAATAAATTTATCAGTTACTTGTGACTACCATTTATGAGGTTGAGAAACATTTCTGCGCTGAGATTAAACGAAGACTATAGTAGGGGACCAATGACAAACCCAGGATGCATCGTGACCAAATCGATCCCCTTCTCTCTTTTAAATCTCCATGCTGCCTCTTCGGCTAAGGTTTTTGAAACTGGGTACCAAAGCTGAAAAAGAAAAGCAAGAAGTGCCCAATGAAATCAATTTGAGTAGTTGATGCATGCTAGCTCCTCTGTGATGGTTTAAAGTTACTAGGAAGAACTTGGAACAGATCCAAGGTATATCTCTGAGTGGAATTTTTTTATGTAGTTCATGCAAGGACAAACAAAAATGGAAAACGTTCTGCATTTCTGACATTTTCTAAGATTTACTTGGTGATGCAAGAAAGGTGAAAAACAGCATGTTCTGATGACTTAGTTTAATTTAGAATATCATGTATATTACCTCTGATTTCTCACAGAATACTGGATCAGAAAACCAAGCCTCATCTACTGTCACATCAGGAGTCAAAGACTTTCCATTGAATGCAACTGAAGCCATAGAAGATGTTATCACCACTCTCTTGATTTTAGGGACTTTGGCACAAGAAGAAAGAACGTTAATTACTCACTGCAGGATCTATCAGCTCCATCTGAGACATGGAAAGACTAGAAAGAACTACTGAACTTATTGAAGTCGAGCAGATACATAGAGATGGAGAAACCACAATATGGATAAATGCATTGTGCTGAAGAGTTAGATTTGTTGCCTTGGGAGAAACCTTGAGTTGAAGCTTTCTATGTTATTTTTTGCCATTGAATTCTTGCTGCCCTGGGAGAAACCTTGAGTTGAAGCTTTCTATGTTCTTTTTTGCCATTGAATTCTTGCTTATAGTTTGAAATTGGCTCCTACTTTGTCCCGTATATGTAGACTATTACAACTTCTGCATTTAATTGCTATGGCCAAAACGAC
Organism: Eucalyptus cloeziana; assembly: GCA_014182715.1. Classification (NCBI taxonomy): domain Eukaryota; kingdom Viridiplantae; phylum Streptophyta; class Magnoliopsida; order Myrtales; family Myrtaceae; genus Eucalyptus; species Eucalyptus cloeziana. The sequence continues at coordinate 40,727,109 of CM024640.1, read as the reverse complement.
ATACAATTTACAAAACCACTGGTTTGGCAACAGAATTCTTAAGTGCAAATTTCTACTTCGTGTTTCCAAAGAAACAAAGGAAAAAAGAACATTTGAGAGACCATGACACGAGCCTTTGAGAGAGCAAAAGAACCTTGGGTTTTCTCGGGGTGAGAAGCACAGGTGTTGCAGTGTGGAAGACACCATCACATCCATTGACAACGGACTCGAAAGATCCTTCTTCTAGTAAGTCGGCCTGGTAAAGATGAAGTCTCTCCTTGGCTCCATCTAGAGCAAGCGGATGTCCAGTCTTCTTTGTATCACCTGTTACATGTAAATTGGAGCAACTTCTTGCGATGATTTGGAATGGTGAAGCCATAAACGATGGCATGCATGAATATAATCAAGGGTCTTGAGCTGACTCAGGTCACGAACAGTTGCTTCGACGGTGTGGCCACTTTGGAGAAGGAGTTTCACAAACCATGACGCTATATAGCCTTATGCTCCTGTCACACACACCACCTTCATCTCTCTCTCTCTCTCTCTCTGAGTTGTGACACTGATCTCTGACCTCTCTAGGAAAGCTTCACAGAATGGTGCACTTAAAGCAGAGTTTCTTGGTAGTTGGATTGTTATGTAGATGCACCAGAGAAGCTAAGTAACTTATTGCTTCTGTCTTTCCTAGATGACGACAAGTCTTGGCTAGACTTGGAGCATCTTTCGCTGAAGAAAGCCGTCCAAGATATTTTCTAGTGTCTGGTTCTGGACGTTAGACGTTGGAATCATATGGGCATTTTCATGCGGTTCTCCATCTGCCCTCCCCTGTGAAGACCCTCAAAACCACAAGCCCAAGAAGGGCCACGTAAATAAGACCCAACGACCAAGATTTTTAGCGTTCCCAGTATGAAAATACGGAATATTATTCCGTGCCGATAATTCATGTTAAGCTTTGTTAAATTTCAAACATATTATTAACTAAACTTTGACTGGCAACTGTAACATGTTAATAAATTACCCACTGTTTTATGGAAGTACAATAGTAATTTAGCTTTTAGTAAGTTAGTAGAAATTTTGGGAACGGAACGTCGGTTATTTGGCTGTTTTAAATTACAAATTATTCGCGTAAGTTACCGATGTTATTTACATGTCTGACCAACGTATTAAAGTTACTAATTTTATAAAAAAAATTACCGACTTTCATTTATCAACTTTTTAATTGTTCTAAGAACTTAACAATAATTATTTATTAGAGTTAACATCGAAATAAGATTACTTTCCGCAATAGCAAATTACCACTATTAATGCAAATGATTTACCCCATTTTCATGGATGAGATTACCATCTACTTTTAGTTTTCCTAACACTTAGATAATTGAACTATCGAAGCTTATATACTAAAGCCTATTGGTTTGTTCATGCGGCAAAATTATGCCATGTGTCTTGCAAAGTGAAGCGCCACATGGAAAATACCAGAGGGATCATTCTCTAAGCTCCAATTATATATAATAGATATGTTGGTTGAAAATTTTTCATAATAATTGTTGACTCCTAAATTTTGGCAACCCATTTAGTCATCCATTACATTAAAAAATTAGGGATTAATTTTAACCCCTAAAAAAATATATTACATAGCATATAGTTTTAGGTGCATTTATTTTAATTTGCATTTACGTTGGGTCGTGTGAGATGGGTTTGATTTGGTGGTTCGAGCTTTTTAAGTTTGACAAGTCGATTTAGGACCCACGGAGATAGCAATTTGGCCCAAGCCCGTATTTGAAAAATCCTATTGCAATTTTTGAAAAATCAATAGAGAATATTCATTTTTGCAAAGGAAATCTAGAATAGGTGTAGAAAATAAAAAGTGATATTGCGTGCGAAAAAGAAATCTTCGTGGATGTTGATTTAAAAAGGAAATTAAAACCCTAATCTTTGGCCTATAAAAAGGTTATTCGTGTAGGGTTTCGGGGGGGCGACACAATTCCAAACACGGCCACAGCACAGCCCACACAAAAAATCGGAGGCCGGTGATTCAGAATTTCAGAGTGCATAGAATACTAGAGAGATACACGTGAGGAAAGAGACTTTTCGGTTTCTTTTTCAATAGTCAACAAAGAGAGGGCGTATTATGAGAATACGTCGGTTCATTGAGGGAGGAGAGGAGGAGGAAGCTAGGTCAAAGGTCAACAAAAGAAATTGGACTCCTTCTTGGGCAAGCCGTGTCTTTTGCCTATATTCTGGACGCTTTCCGTGGCTTCCCCGACGCCCCCATCCGTAGTTCGACGCAGCAAGCATCTCGGGTACCTTAAAAAGGGCGCCCAACGACGTCCAACGACTCACGCCGCTACTTAGCCACATATCTGACAACGCCGAGCACGACCGAGCCATTGTCCCGAGCTGCTGTCCATGACGTCTCTTACTCTTCACTTGCTACGCTGCCAAACCCAGCCCCAATCCTAACGACGAGTTGTGGTGCTGATCATCGGCACTGCTCAAAGAATCCATTCCCTGCCACGAGTCCAGTGACCGGAGACAACGCAGCAGCCCTCTATCTCAAGCCGTTGCTGTTGCATCGTGACCCCGGACCAACGGTGTTCACCATCCTTCCTAGTGACAACAAAACTTCTCTTTGTTTTGCAGGTTTCCCACAAGCGGGTAAGACTTTCAGAGCATCCGAAAGTTGCCGCTGCCGCTTAACTTGGGACGCCGCATTCAAGCGTCCGTTGCTACCCTCATCACGTCCAAAACTCCTGGTGTTTGTGGAGTCTCCAGTGAATTGTTCTTAATAGTTTTTAATCCCAACCTTGTGCACATCACCAGAAACCGTCTCATTGTGAGTGGTGATTTGTGGAGATTGATTCATGCAATTCTCACATCTCGGACGTCGTTTTTCCGAGGCCAACATCAACGAAGCCAGTCCTCGCCCACTCCGCAGCTTTCCGGTATTTCATCCAGCGATTCCAGCGGTCGCCGCATCGGTTCCAGCATCATCCACCACGAGCCATCACTGGTCCCATCATCTAACGAGTTCAAATTTGGGAACGATATTACGAAATAGATAAAGATATTATCCAAATTTAATTTGATAATTTCCTTACTTAATTTGTTGATATTGCATTTACATTCAAATCTTCCGATGATGCATCTAATCCAAATTTTCTCGAAAATCTTTTTAAATTAGGGATTTATTCCCTAATTTCACAATATGCATATGATTGACAGTCCGATTTCACGCTTGAAATACGACTCGCAATCGCACGGAAAAATTGCCAATCCGATCTCACGCACAAGATACGATTCGTGATTTTATTAAAAATTGGTCAATCCGATCTCATGCGCGAGATACGATTCGTCAATTTATTTCCCTAAATTAAATGGACATGGATGATATCTTGCTTGATTTGGTGCCGTGTTGTTCTCGATGCCTTTATTTGATTGCTTCTGTAAAGGAAAAACCAAAAAAAAATATTTGAGTTAGGTTAAATGCATGTTAGGATATTACTTATTTTGCATGTCTAGAATAGGAAATTTATTTATTTCGAATTTCTTAAATAAAATACCAAAAAAACATAAATTTAGGATGTTAGATTTCTGTTTCACTAGTTTAAATTGCATGTTTAATTATTTGGCAATTATTAATTTCGAAATTTAAAAAAAAAAAGAAAAACAATAAAAAAATCATCATGCTTATGTCATGTAGAGTTAGGGTATATTTTGCACGTCATTGCATATTAGGATAAAAATTGCACTTAGTTTAATTCTGGATAATATTTTTCTTAATTTATTATAAGTTTAGATTTTAGATAGATTGCATTTTAGGATTATTTGGGTTAAGATAATACTTTAGTTTAAATTATAATTTGGCTTAACCTAATTCCTAATGCAAATTGAATAGAATCTTAATCTAGTTAGATAATTTTCACATTTTTCCTAATTCCGAATTTCATGAAAAATACAAAAAAATGTCTTAGAATAAATTGGTTCCATTCTCTAGGATAGATTGCCTTTTTAGAAAAAATGTCATATAGGATTAGGTTCATGAAATGCACGTCATTTAGAGATTATTATTAGGTCCATTTAATTAGAAATTACATGACATTAGAATTAGGTCATTTAGTTATATTGCATTGCATATTGCATGATTTTCATTAAATAAGTGAATTCGAAAAAGAAATTGCATGTTAATTAGAAATCATATCTAAGACCGTCGATGTGAATTCTGATCTAACAACGCAGATGCTTTCGTTGCTATGAGGTAAGTCCTGCAATTTATTTATTACTTTACTTGGTGTTAAATTGGTGGTTTGCGCACTCGCATGATTGCCTTACATGTTAGGGAAATAAATTTAAAATCAATCAAAGCTGCCTGTAGAAATGTTTTTTTTTAAATAAAAGAATGGTACCGAAAGGGCATTAGAGAAATGTAGTGTAACCAAGTCCATGTATCCATAATTTGTCCATGTACCCATAATCTTTGGTTAGGAGTAAAGTAAAACTACTTTACTTAGGTGTCTAATCCACCTATCATAAACTGATTAGTGTCGACTCCTAGTTAAAAATCAATTGCATGTTAAGAATTTGAACATAAGTCGGGAATTGGTATGGACTTGGGAGAGCCCGAGTCAAGTCTAAGCTTAACAATTCATTAACCAAACCTTAGATGGTTCACACCTGAAAATTTGGTCACGATAATGATTTATCTGCATCTATTTTTTCGATTTTCAAATGAATTAGTTTTATCACCAAGATTTTTTTAACTTATCCGATGCTGATGGAGAGATTTTCATGTCTTCTTGCTTTTGCTCTCTGTGCAGTAGCGCAAGTATCTTCCCCCTCCAATGCCAACACCCGCTTCACAGGTTGTTCTGAATCCCATAGAGAGGTCCCGATTGACATCAAGAATGCCATCAAAGATCCTGGTGGTCTCCTATCGTCACGAAGCAACTGTTGCGAATGGCGAGGGATCGGCTGCAACTGGACTTCAGGAGCAGTAATAAGCATCGGCCTCGGAAACCCCTATCCTGGACACTCTGGTTCGCTTCAATGGTATGGTTATTGGAATTTGAGCAGAGAAATTAGGCCTTCATGAGGCTCAAGTCCTTAAAGCATTTAGACTTAAACTTTTATACATTTGACGGTATTGTGATTCCTGAATTTCTCGGATATATGGAGAATTTAGAGTACCTAAACCTAACTTGCTGGTTTCAGGGGTGCAATTCCTCAGAGTCTAGGAAATTTATCAAGCTTGCAGTATCGTAATCTTTCGTGTCCCTTCCCTTCATTAAATGCTGATAATATTGGGTGGATATCGGGACTTGATTCTTTGAATTATCTAGCTCTAGATGGTGTAGACCTCTCAAAGGTCGGTTCTGATTGGATCCAAGTACTAAACGGGCTGTCACTTTTGTCTGAGTTGCATCTCAGAGATTGCCACCTACCTGGTCCAACTCCATCCCTAAATTCCTTGAACTTCACTTGCAGTTCTAGATGTCAGCTCCAACCCTTTTTACTCGGTCTTTCCACAGTGGATTGTGAATATTAGCAGCCTTACAAGTGTTGACATGAGCAGTAGTTGTTTGATTGGAAGAGTTCCGCTTGGTCTCAGTGAAATAATAAATTTGCTGTCCCTGGTTCTTAACGGGAACAATAATCTCTCTGCCAGTTGCAGAGAATTATTCGAGGGAACCCGGAGAAAGATAAGATCCGTGGATTTGGCCCACAATAATATACACGGAAGGTTACCTGCTTCCATTGGAAATATGATACTGTCTCACTGATTTTGATATTTCAGCCAATAATGTTCAGGGAGCAAAATCGAGCTCCAGTTGCTTACTTTGCAGATTGGTAGATTTCCGTGTATCTGATAACAATCTGACAGGATGTTTGCCGGAGGTTGTCCATGCAGGATCTGAGACCTGCGCTGGCAACAACACTTTGCCTGACTTGATGCACTTGGTACTGAACAACAATCGGTTGACTGGCCATACTCCAAACTGGTTGGGCCAGCTCAGAAATCTCACAACACTGAACCTTGAGAATAACTTTTTGCAAGGTCCGATCCCTAATCTTGAGAATTTGAAGAAACTGATTCTTCTAGCAGTCCAAGGGAACCATTTGAGTGGGACTCTCCCGGTTGATTTAGGACAGCTTTTTCGGCTCTACTACTTGGATGTGTCCTCCAATCATTTATCAGGTAACCTATCCGAAGAGCATTTTGCAAAGTTAAGCAACTTAAAGATCTTACTACTGTCCTCCAACTCTTTCATTTTGAATGTCAGTGCCGACTGGATCCCCCCCTTCTAGGCCCGTAATATTGCTATGGGATCATGCGAGATCAGCCTGCTTATCCTGCTTGGCTTAAATCTCAAAGTCACATCAGATATCTTGATTTTTCAAATGCTAGCATTTCGGTTGTAATACCTAGCTGGTTTTGGAATATTTCCTGTGATCTGTCGGTTCTAGACATGTCCCTCAATCGACTTACTGGTGGGTTGCTAAATCCACTCAGCGCAGCTCCTCTTGCATATGTTGACCTCAGTTCCAATCACTTTCGAGGCCCAATTCCCCTTCCAACAGCTGAGATTAGCTCTTTAGACCTCTCAAATAATCAATTGTCAGGTCCAATTCCCAAAGATATAAGTAGAACACGTCATCTTTGGTCTTCCTCTCTCTTTCATCGAACCAAATTACAGGCAAATTCCCAGAAGCTATAGCAGAAACGCAGTTGGTTCGGGTCATTGACTTATCAAGCAACAACTTAAAGGGCAGCATTCCATCAAGAATAGGGAACTTTTCGCTCTTAGAGGTGCTTGACCTCCAAAACAATGCTTTGTCAGGATCAATCCCCGCATCATTGGGCCACTTAGCGTGGTTTCAGTCTCTTCACTTGAGCAACAATGAGTTTTCAGGAAATCTCAGTTTATCTTTAAGAACTTATCGAGCTTGGAAACGCTTGATCTTGGAAGTAACCAAATGACTGGCGAAGTTCCAGCTTGGATTGGTGACAATTTCGCTGAACTCAGAATTCTATGCTTGATGTCAAATGCATTTCTTGGAGAAATCCCTCCTCTCCTGTCAAACTTAAGTTCGCTGCAAGTCCTCATTCTTGCAGAGAACAGTCTGACAGGTAAAATTCCTGCTAATCTTGGTGATCTTAAGGGAATGGTACGAGAGCAAGGCAGAAACCAATATTTGTTCTATGAAAATAATGGATTCCTCTACTATTAAGAGAACTTTGTCCTAAACATAAACAGTCAATCTCGATGGTACACAAAAACTCTCTCTCTTGTAACTAGCATTGACCTCTCTGGAAATTATCTCAGTGGAGGAATTCCCTAGGAAATAACGAAATTGATGGGATTACTAGTCTTAACTTATTGAGAAACAGCATCGCTGGTCAGATTCCTGAAAGCATCTCTGATATGCATGTATTGGCATCACTTGACCTTTCGAGCAACAGGCTTTCTGGTGTGATTGCTCCAAGCATGCCTTTAATGTCATTTTGGGATATTTAAACTTATCTAACAATAACTTGTTGGGCAAGATTCCATATGCACAACATATGACAACATTTGAGCCCTGTTCATTCTATGGAAATGGGTGGGTATATGGTGCTCATCTTAATGTTATGTGTCCAGGTGACAAACCGGAGGACGGAGGGATAATTGAAGGTAGCGATGCCAGCGATGACGACGGGCCCACTCATAAGTGGTTTTACTTGAGTGTTGGTCTGGGATTTGCTGTTGTTGGTTCCAGCCATTGTTCTGCACATCAGAAGATCTTGGGCCGAGGTACACCTCAATTTCATAGACTGAATTGTCGAAAGGTGGCTTTTTGCTGGAAACAGAAGGGCGAGTCTTCAGAGACGGGGAAATCAAGGCTGAAGATAAATGATTTACCCCTCGTTGGAGCAAAGCTTGCGCTGTCAAGCTCTTGCAGAGAAGTAATGAACTACTTTACAATGCATTTGTTCCAGAAGTATTCTTGTATTCATACACTATGTTCTTTCCTAAGTATTTGAAATTGTTCCCACAGTTAAAGACACCGAAAAGCAAATTAAGTGCATCCACTGACTCAAAAGCGAAGGATGTCTGGAAATGTTCTGTCAGCTGCTTCAATTGCAAATCATTGATCCATTGGAGCTTGTCCCGATTGACTAAAGCTGCTTGACAAATTAAATTGGCAAGTTGAGTTCCTAGACGTATTCACAGTAGGAATTTTCCTTTAAATCAACTGGAATGGCAAACCCCGAGTGGGCCATTCGACCACCAGGAAAGAGTAAAGTTTCAATGCCAGAGGAAGCAACAGCACGGACAATTTCTTCAACTAAGTGAAGCTTTGTGACCATAGCTTTGTAAAGAAAAGTTTTTCTAGCACCACCATGTCCGTAAACGAAGAAGACAGCCCATTTCCTATCTAAAGAAGCGTCAACAACATCACCATAAAGCTTCAGCGTATTCATTATCTTCATCTAGACGACCCAGGGCAAAACATACCGACTTAAAATTTGGATGTCACGTTCCATTGACTGTTCATAAGTCGTCAAAGCTCCTTGCTCCTTTCACAGTGTCAATGCTAAGCAACATACTCATGTAAGTTTTTTCACCTGAACTGGGTTGGGCATAAACAGTTCGGCCAACATAATTGATTGGGTTGCCAAACCCATTTTGTTGGAACTCCGCATTCGTAAGTTCTCTTGCCTCTTCATAGAGTTCATTAGCTTTCATCCATTCTGTAACCATTGTTTCTCGATTCCCTACCTTGCTGCTTTCCATATCTATAAAATGTGGTAAGCAGCCCATCTGGCCAATGAAACGTCAATCTTTAGACTGAAGGTGATCTAAATGTACATCGAACTGAAGTATTTCCCATGATGCTTCACATGCTGAGACAGACGTATAGTCAAAATACGCTTTGATTTCTTCTATTTCTTCTACCTGTTCTTCTCCAGTCGTTTTGTTTAGTGAAACATTTTCGTGGACAATAACTTGTCTATAAGTGACGATTAAACGTGTCAAGACCTCATAAGTCTACCCTTGAGCACCGCATTGTACCTATTACGTAGGTTCTGATCTCATAAAATATGTTGCGGGCAACCAAAAACTAAGACTTGTGAAATGTTTTATTATGCTTGGAAGATGATTGAGAGATAGAGAAAGATAGGAAGTTAGCGGGACAACATCATCCTGCATTGGCGTTCAGCTAAATTGGAAGCGAATGAAAAGGTGAGAAAAGTTCGAAAGGTGGGACTAAATTCGAAAATTGGATCAACTCAGTTTTTTCTCTACGCTAGGCCTTCTGATATTGGTCTAACAAATGAAGTGGTAAAGACTTCTTGGGACTCAGTAAGGTCAAGAAATCAGTTCGTAAATTATAGATCCATGGGCAATAAAATTGCAAATCGGACTCCCACCATTCTCTAAATCCCCTTCTTTTCGTTTCCTCGACTAATTCCTCCCCACTTTATTCAAGTCTCCAAGTCCTGCACTCATGTTTGCCATCAATGAAGATAACTGGATTGTAGATGAACTTTTTTTCTTACGGGAAGTGTGCCCATCAAGAAATTTTTTTGAAATGCAATTTCAAAAGCTGACTTGATGCAATAGTTGAGAAACAAGACCAGCATATGAGATGACACAATATCATAAATAAGATTTGATGTTGATTCGAGAATGGGATGACCTGATGTGAATGATTTCATGAATGCCGTCTCATCAAATATTGAATTAAATACAATAGATGCTATTAGTTTTACAACTCATTGGACATTTTTATATTCCACACCTGAATGTTTTACTCGTAAAGACTCAGTGAGTTTACCTAAAATCTCAAATTGATATACCTTTAACAATTTTATCTCAAACCGATATACTTGTGACGAATTTGCTCTTTGTTAGTTTTCATTAAATTTTACTTTAAATTACTGAGTTGGATGATACATAACAATTAATTAATGTACCGGTTTGGGATTTATTTTCTGTTTATCACAATTATGTCATTTTTGTGATTTTTATGGTATTAATCCAATTGAACGGAGGATATATTTATTACCAATGTACCATTTTGAAAATCAAACAAATTAGTTAGGGGTAAATTTATCACGAATGTATTAGTTTATGGGTTTTTCTGGTTATTTGAGGTAAATTTATTAATTAAAAGTGTACCAGTTTGGATTTTTTCATGGTTAAAAAATTAATTTATGGTAACTTTATTATAAGTGTATCGGTTTAAAGTTTTTCATGATAATAACACTTAGTTTTTCAAGTCATTAAACCTCTTTACACTCCATGCCTGAATATTTTACTCGAAAAGGTTCAGTCAGTTCACATCTCTTTAACTTTTTTTGGTCGTCTCGTGATTATCTCGCTGGTCCCGCTTGACTTCTCAATCTACGATTTTACATCTTTTGATCAAGATGGCGAGAGATTCAAATCGGTATACTTATGATAAATTTACTCTATTAGTTTCTATTAAATTTTACTATCAAATTACTAAGTTGGATAATACGTAATGGTTAATAAGTGCACCGGTTTGGGATTTACTTTATGTTTATCACAATTGTATCATTTTTGTGGTTTTTATGGTATTAATCCAACTTAATAAGAGTATATTTGTCACAATTGTACTAGTTTTGGGGTTTTTGGCGATCGAACAAATTAGTTAGAGGTAAATTTATCACAAGTATACTAGTTTAAGGTTTTTTTATGATCACTTGGGGTAAATTTATTGCAAGTGTAATAGTTTTGGGTTTTCATGGTAAAAAAATTAATTTGAGGTAATTTTATTAGAAGTATATTATTTTGGAGTTTTTCAGGGCATTGACCCATAGTTTTTCAAGTCATTGAACCTTTTTACGCTCCATGCCAAAATATTTTACTTGCAAAGACTCAGCCAATTCATATCTCTTCAACTTTCTTTGGACGTCTCATGATTATCCTGTTGATCCCGCTTGACTTGTCAAGCAATACTTGAAACAAACTAGTCCCAGGATGTCGGTCCTTGTATTGCTAGATGCAATTTTACATCTTCTTATCAAGATGGCGAGAGATTCATCCCTTTGCATCATACTAGTCTCTATCTCCGTTTGGGCATGGCTATCATCTCTGGCCAAAAGTTTTCAGATCTGAAAATTTCACGGATCATTTTTCAGTTGTGCCTACGAGACATTTTGTCAAATGTATCACATGTATTTGATTGAGGAGTGAAACAAAGGCATAATGAGTTGCGCTTAGCTCTTTCCGGCAAAAAGACCATATCAAAATTATCGAAAAACAAACATCAAGTAAGTTCCAAACGAAGGAATCGATTTACACTTAATCACTCACTTAAAACGAGAGGAGGAAGGTGAAGGCGTAGGGCCCTTGAGGAAGTGAATGGGATGAGGACGAGAAGGCATGGGGCTTCTAAAGAAGAGTTGCTGCGACAGTGCGGTGATGAAGGCAGAGATTTGTCCGTCGAAATTGCTAGGTGCTTGGGGAATTCAATCCAGTGTGCAAAGGTCCTCATTTGAGATAAATTTTAGCATTTTTAGTCCTTATTTGAAATAATAATTACTTCGAGTCATTATTTAATAAACTAGCTCCATTTTAGGTTGTTATTTGGAATTTTCTCAACCTTTTCGTTTTGTTGGAAGTTCAGTGCAGCACACGTGTGGGCTGACGCCGTGCGGGGTGGAGAAGGAGCCAGGTCGCGCTGCTCTGCTAGGCCACGGAGTTTGACCACGCGACTCTGGACAGCTTGGTACGTCGGGCTCAGATGGGCCCCGCCCTTCTTGACGAGAAGGAACCCTGGCCGTACACGTGTGCCCCAGACTCTTGCAGATTTCGGGTGGGATTCCACGGTCCGTGCCGGATTTGGTGCGTTCAAGATCTCCCTCTCTCTCTCTGCGATCTTCTCAATGCGCCCGCTGTCTGCACGTTTTTCGAGAAAATGAGAAGGATAAAACACCGTTCTACGAAGCAGATGTTGGGTCGTAAACAATTCCCAGCAGAAAACATCTCGGATTCGCGGACAATATCTCCCCGTGAATCCATCCGACATCCTCTGAACAAGGCTTCTGTTGGCACAACGCAATCCACAACTTTTCCCCTCGCGGAGACAGTGGGTGTCTGACCAACGTATTAAAGTTACCAATTTTTATGAAAAAAAAATTACCAACTTTCATTTATCAACTTTTTAATTGTTATAAGAACTTACCAATTATTATTTATTAAAGTTAACATCGAACTAAAATTACTCTCCGTGATAGCAAATTATTGATATTAATATGAATGATTTACAACATTTTCATGAATGAGATTACCATCTACTTTTAACTTTAATAATGCTTACTTAATTGAATTATTGACGTTTATCTAATGATATTCAAAATCACTACCTATTTTAAGACTTTGTCAGCATTTATTTGTGGATATTAGCATGTTAAAGTTACTGGCTCCTATAAAAAATCACCTAATTCTTCTATGGAATCATTAACTCTTGGCTAAGTTGGTTACTAATAATTATTCAATCGTTATGCAGCTACTAACAATTCCAATGATTTATCAACTCTTATTTGTGCAACCTACCAATTAATAAAGGTCAAAAGCTACTAAAATCTTACACAAAATTACTAGCTCTTATTTGAGTTCAATTGTCAATGTTTATATGATTTATTTCAAAAGTTGTTATTGTTCAATTGTCAAGTTTATATGATTTATTTCAAAAGTAGTATATGTTCCAATAATTTATAGATCCATGGGAGAGAAAATTGCAAATCAGTTTTAGACTCCCACCATTCTCTAAATCCCTTTCTTTTCTTTCCCACGACTATTCAATTATCCAAGTCATGCACTCATGTTCGGCATCAATGAAGGCAACTGGATTCAAGATGAACTTTTTTTCTTACGGGAAGTTTGCCCGTCAAGAAATTCTTTTTGTTGTTGGTAAAATAGAAGAGCACTTTCCAAAGTTGACTTGATGCAGTAGTTGAGAAACGAGATTAGCGTATGAGATGGCACAACAATATTATAAATAAGAACTGAGGTTGATATGAGAATGGGATGACCCGTTGATGTGAATGAATCCATGAATGCCGTCTCTTTGACTCCAAAACCAAACAATGAATTAAATACAATAGATACGTTAGTTTTCAAGTCATTGAACCCTTTTATACTCCACGCCTGAATATTTTACTAGTAAAGACTCATTCAGTCTACATCTCTTTAACTTTTTTTGGACATCTCATCATTATCCCGCTAATCCCGCTTGACTTGTCAAGCTATACTTGAAACAAACTAGTCCCAAGTTACTAGTCCTAGCACCGCTATCTTCAGTTTTACATCTACTGATCAAGATGCCAAGAGATTCACCCCTTTGCATTATACTAGTCTCTATCTCCATTTTAGCATGGCTATCGACTTGTGATTGCAATACTCTTGCTGGGAATTGCCCAGAGTATGATAGAGAAGCTCTAATTGACTTCAAAAGTGGCCTTCAAGATCCTCATTATCTCCTGTCCTCATGGCAAGGAAACGATTGTTGCCGGTGGCAAGGAATAGGCTGCGATGAGAGGAATGGAGGGATAACAAGCACTGATCTTCACAACGACTCTGGTACAGACAGTTATTGGCTGATTGGAGAAATTAGACCTTCATTAGTGCGACTCAAGTCTTTGAGATTCTTGGACTTGAGCTCAAATAACTTTGATAGCGTACCAATTCCTGAAGTTGTCGGTTCCTTGGAGAACCTGCGGTATTTGAACCTGTCAAATGCCGGATTTCGTGGTGAAAGTCCTCCAAGTCTAGGAAATTTGTCAAACTTACAGTATCTTGACCTTTCTTCTTCTGATTCGTTAAGTACTAATAATCTTGGGTGGATTTCTGGTCTTGGTTCTCTAAAATATCTTGCGCTTGACGAAGTGGACCTTTCAATGGTCAGTTCCAGGTGGATCAGTGTGCTAAATGGGTTGCCGTCATTGTCTAGGTTGCATCTGTCCAATTGTCACCTATCTGGTTCGATATCATCACCTGATTTGGTGAACTTCACATCACTCGCTGTTCTGGACCTCAACTTCAACAATTTCGATTCAGAGTTCCCTCAATGGCTTGTGAATGCAAGCAGCCTTGTTAGTGTTGACATGAGTCGCAGTGGTCTATATGGAAGGATCCCTCTTGGTCTAGGCGAGCTACCACGTTTGCAAATCCTAATTTTATTTGAAAACCGTCTCTCAGCCAGTTGCACTCAGTTGTTCCAAGGATCGTGGAAAAGGATTGAAGTTATGGATTTGGCTGATAATAGAATACACGGAAGACTTCCCACTTCCTTTGGGAACATGTCCACCCTCACATACCTTGGCCTTTTTGGCAATCTGATCGGGGGAGGAGTACCGAGCTCCATGGGCTCACTTTGCAATTTAGTTTATTTTGATTTATTTGACAATAACTTGACAGGTAGTTTGCCGGAAATTTTGCAGAGGGGATATGAAATTTGTGATTCCCAGAATTCTCTGCCTAATTTGAGGTACTTGCGTTTGAGCAATAGTCGGCTAAGGGGTTATCTACCAAGTTGGGTGGGCCAACTTAAAAACCTTGAGGAACTTTCCCTTGACCATAATTTTCTTGAAGGGCCGATTCCTTCTCTTGGGACTCTGAAGAAAGTCACCTCTCTGGACCTTAGTGGGAACCAATTGAATGGGACTCTTCCCGTTGATCTGGGACAGCTTTCTGAGTTAGATAATCTCTACGTGTATTTCAATCATTTGTCGGGTACACTATCTGAAGAACATTTTGCAAATCTACGCAAAATGAAGATCTTAGATCTCTCATCCAACTCTTTCACTTTAAATGTTAGTGCCGAGGATGCCTCCGTTCCAAGTCCAGACTCTTGCCATGGGATCGTGCCAGATCGGTCCGTCTTTCCCCGCCTGGCTTAGACATGAAAATGAGATCGAGGTTCTTGATCTTTCAGATGCCAGCATTTCGGGGCCTGTGCCAAGCTGGTTTTGGGACATTTCTTCGTATCTCTCTGTCCTCAACATGTCTCTAAATCTGCTGCAGGGCCAATTACCTAATCCATTGACAGCAGCTTTTCCTGCATTTGTTGATCTCAGCTCTAACCTTTTTCAGGGACAGTTCCCTCTTCCCACTTCTGTGTTTGTATTGTTAGACCTCTCTAACAACCAATTGTCAGGTAGCATTCCGCAAAATCTAAGCAACTACATACGGGATTTGGTCTTCCTCTCCCTTTCATCCAACAGAATGACAGGTGGGCTCCCAGTATCTATAGGAGAAATGCGATTGCTTTCGGTCATCGACTTAGCAAACAACAATTTTAGTGGAAGCATTCCTCCAAGCATAGGGAACTGCAAAAGCCTAGAGGTACTCGACCTGCAAAACAATTCTTTATCTGGATCGATACTCGCGTCTTTGGGCCAATTACAATTGCTTGTGTCTCTGCACCTCGGCAACAATAAGCTCTCAGGAGACCTTCCATCTTCATTCAAGAATCTGTCTAGATTAGAAACGCTAGATATTGGCAACAACCAATTGAACGGCACCATACTTGCATGGATGGCGGAGGGTTTCATCAATTTAAGAATTTTAAGTCTGAGGTCCAATGCATTTTCTGGAGAAATTCCTCATGAGCTCTCAAGTTTAAGCTCATTGCAAGTGCTGGATCTTGCAGAAAACAATTTGACAGGTAACATTCCTTCAAGCTTTGGAGATCTTAAAGCAATGGTGGAAGGGCAAGCTATAGTCAAGTACCTATTTTACGGGAACAAAGCAGGCAAGTACTATGAAGAGAACTTCCTCGTGACCACGAAAAGCCAGCCCCGATTGTACACCAAGACTCTTTCCCTTGTCACTTGCATAGACATCTCTGGAAATAATTTAGGTGGAGAATTTCCAAAAGAAATGACTAAACTGGCTGGATTGCTCATTCTAAACTTATCAAGAAATGGTATTGGTGGCGAACTTCCTGAAAGCATTTCGAGCATGAGCCAACTGTTATCCCTTGACCTTTCAAGCAATAGGCTTTCTGGTGCAATCCCTCAAAGCATGCCATCATTGTCGTTTTTGAGTTATCTAAACTTATCTGACAATAACTTCTCGGGAAAGATTCCTTACACACAACAAATGACGACATTCGACCCTTCTTCATACTATGGAAACCTGGGACTCTGTGGTGCTCCCCTTAATGCCACGTGTTTACCCAATGAACCTGACAAACCAGTGACAATCGAGGACAGTGGCGGTGATGATGAGTTCATTGATCAGTGGTTTTACTTGAGCATTGGCCTAGGATATGCTGTTGGTATCTTAGTTCCGGCCGTGGTCTTGCACATGAAAAGTTATTGGGCAGATGCATACTTTGATTTTATAGATAGAATTGTCAGAAGGTGGTTGCCGATTGGAAAGAGGAGGGCGAAGCTTCTAAGAAATAGGTGATGTGACCGGAGGTAAATGGCTTTCAATCCTTATTCTGGAATACTCGAACCCTCGATCAGGTCAAGCATCCACTTTCAGGGTCATGCCGAGAAATAATGAACTACCATGTGCTGTATTACTATATTTTCTTTATCTGTCTATAGAACTATATCCAAAGCAAACATATATGTGTATGTCAAATATCAACAAAAAGTGCATTTTTGCTTACCCAGTCACATGTTAGTAATTAAGAAGAAGTTTTGACAAGTATCTAAGATTCATTCATGGAGGATAAATTGTCAAATGTACGAACATTTATATATATATACCTTATCAACGTTACGGAAATCACTAACCTATATAAGAAATTATTGACTTTGATCTTATCGGTGCACTGGCATATGTCATGTTAAGATTCCAATTAATTTCAGTCATTTACTAAAAAAAATTTATACTTCCAAGATTATCAAATATTTTAATGATGTTAGTGATTTTTGTTCGATTATGATTTACTAAAGCCTTGAAGTCAATGACTTTCGTTCAATATTACTAATCTCAATATGACCGACTTACAGACATTCGTCTCATTAGATACTGACTAATTTTAGTTATGTAGATTCAGAAAAGTATCGATATCTCTTTACATTTCCGTGCAATTCACACGTAAGTAAGTTTATAAAGGGAGCAGTAAATTTATTTGACGATCGGATGAGAAGCCGGCTGCAACTAATTTTGATAGGCGCGTATAAATGTCTGCAGACTCCAGTTGCACTTGCACTTTTGCTAGTAAAAGCGCAGCGCGCGTCCTGATGCGATCTCCACCGTTGATAAATTAAACGGTTACCCGCCACAATGAATGAAAAATATCTCTCTGTCTCTCTGTCTCTGCGTCTGATCGTGCGTCTTGTCTTCCGCCAGAGCACCGGACTACGCACCCGCTGGTCCCAACAGCAGTCCCCTCGTCGGTTTCGTTCACGCCGCCGAATCGAACATCGAAAAAGTGAGCCGAACCGACCCAGTTCTTTAGCTTGTCCGTTCGCTCGATCGTTTGCTCTTCCTTTGAACAATTGTTGCTCCTCGGTTGTGGGAAGTTTGTTTATTGCTCAGCTACGGAGAATTAGAAAGAGATTCGGTGATTTGGGTTTGGTGGGTTTGGATGTTTGCGAGCCTGTTTTACATACTGAGTGTATATGCTCAATTGCTGGAGGGTCCTGATGAATCGAAGGTTGTATTTTCAACTGCAAAAGCTATGGCAATGGACTTGTAATGAGCTGTGCTTGATTTTAATTCCTTATTGGATGTGGCTCTTTATTTCTGCTTTCATGACCGGTGTGTTCTTTCGTATCGATTGCCTTTATTAGTGCATCTATGTTCAAAGAGTAGTCCTCCATTGCTGAGCAGGTGATCTTTGACTTCCGCTTCTTGGCGCTTTTGGCTATTGGAAGTTCATTGGCTGGTTCGGTTTTGTGCTTCCTAAATGTAAGCCCTCCTGCTACTTTTAATGCCAGTGTTGGTTAAATGTTTTGAACCTTAAAATCACGAATTACCAAATCATAGTACACGTTGTCGGTGGTAGTTTTCATGTTGTGCGGAAATGAATATCACTGAGGCTGCAAACTAAATACTCAATGGAAGGACTCGATCTGCCAACCCAGTAAAAGGGGTGAAGGGAATGATGCATTTCTAGATGTTGCTGAGTTGCTCGTGCTATCTGTATTCCAAGGATTAACCAAGTTCTTGACCGACAGGTATATAGCCACTGGCAGCTCATCATGCTTCCTCATGTAATACATAACACGTGAAGATGCTATATGCTACCCAATTTCTATTGTTATTTCTGGGGATTTGGAACAAATTAATTTGGTACTTAACTGTTAGCACTGCGTCTCTAAATAAAATCCATTACATACCCTCTTCCGACTTAGATTTATTTGATTCACTGCCTAACTCGTGTTTTGCTGATTAAATAGAGGCCTTATCAAACCCCTTTCTACACAATCTTGCTGTCTTAACCCAGAGGACGGGTTTTGATCCTTTTCTAGCTGAAATCCCTTTTTTTTTTTCCTTTTTCTTTTTTCAAAGCAAGATACTGTTCTCCTTGCTGCGGTGCGGAATATGACTGCTTCTGATCTGTACATTGTTGATGCGTATAAAGTGTACTGGACAAGCTGCATGAAAGGAATTCACACTGGACAGATGGTTCTTCGACTGGTTGAAGCCATTGGTAAGGACCTGATAGATACTTTGCACTGGGATTGTCTCCTGCATTGGACAAGCATCATTTAGAACAAGCGAGCTCATTGAACTTTTAGCATTTCTATCGTTGATATTTTCCACACATTCATCTCAACAGCAGAAATTCTCATTCATCATCTACACCAAATGATGTATAATTTAGGGTAGTTGATCTTGATTAACTTAGTTTCTGAGGATATTAAGTAGTTAATTCCCATAAACTGTATCTCTGCGAGAGGAGAGGCTGCACGATGGTTACCTTCCTTCGAGTGAGCCATTACAAATTTACAAGTACTGTAACTAAGCCTTATTCCACGTGGTGGGCTTGGCTATATGAAATCCTTTTACTCCATTTTGCTCAATCTTGTATCAAACCTTTTGTACACTTTAAGTGCTCCATATCGTCCCTTTGAGTGAGCCATTGACATCGCAGAAATAATTCATCTAAGTCCTCTTATAATTCCGAAATTTTTTAGGTCCTCAATCTTTAGGTCCATTCTTAGAGTTTACATTTCAGTATCTTCCATAATCTGGTTTGGTCATCAAGCTGAAGAGCCATACTTGTCAGTAGCCAAAAAGTTGTTTCATCTCTTTGTGTGTCTAATTCTGTTTAGCTGAATTACTCCATATTAACTATATCCTCAGTTGGGATAAAAACTACTAAATTCGATATTAGCAATTTATCTTGGGTACTGTGTTCCAATCATCATGGCCTTGTACATCAAGTTCCATCGAGCAAGTAGAGTATGAAAAAAACTGGATCCCACAATCATACTGCAATGTTTTGAGAAATTAAGTTTCGAATACCAACATTATACACTTGTGTCATCCTTGTAAAGCATGCGTTCTATTTCTTGAACTGATTGTTCTTCCTGTCTCTTTCATATATCTTTTCCTCCCATGTCAAGCTGATGCTAATAATACATATGTCTGGTTTATCTAGCTGGAACTGTCATGCTGATATTCGGTATGGGCTTATATGGATTATTTATCAGTAATGTATCTCCTGATGTACCACCTTATGTTGATCGTGCTCTCGAGGGCTCTTCTTTGTTTGGGATGTTTGCTCTAAAGGTAAGCTTTGAACTCATGTACTGCAGGGACATCATTCAGCTATATCAGCATTTGCTTGTATCGTACACCACTAAGAAAGTGTTTTGTTATAGTCATGAGCTGCTGCCACAGAGAGACTTTACATGCCCTTGCCGAGAGCATTAAATATGGAGAAAAATTGTCTGTCTTAGAGGTATCAACAGATCAACTCGTGGAAGGTGGTGTAGCTGTGGACGATCTTCCCTTGTTTTAGATAGCCTTGCCTAATGACAAACTTCTTAATTTGGCCTAATGCTTTCCCATCTGATTAATTGCACCAGACGACAAGGGAAAAGAACTAGAATTTGAAAAATGCGACACTTTAATTTAACAAATACATGAAATCATGATGTACCACTGCAATATACAGATACCTCAGGGTTGGAAGATGAGGGAAAAAAAAAAAAACGGTGATGCTGTACAAAAGACAGCTTCGCACCCATCAACTATTGAGTCAAAAGACCCTTCTTCCTGCAGTTAGTGCTGTGTGTTCTTTGGATCATCTGTTTATGCATTCAAAAAAGGAGAATCTGATTTGATAGAATGAAACTCTGGGGGCTTTCAGTCACATACACATAACATGAAATGTTATCAATAGATAAGAAGACCACAAATATAAATTTCTAATGTACACTATGCATCGGATCTAACTATAGAGGTAGAATGAGATTGTGTTAAACCAAACTTGAATAATTAAGCCAATGGAATCAGATATTACAGGAGCTTCATATCTTCAGCTAGTGGACTCTGGATGCTATTGTATCATATGTACCCGGAGCATAATGTATATGTATAGGCATGCACACAAACCCTCACAAACAAGTACATGCATGTGTGAATTAATTGCAAGGGGAAGAGATATTACAAGAGAATAGTTTTCTCATCATAACTGAGTAACAGATTTTGGTACCACTTCCGTATTATCTAGAACATTTCAAGTTTCCAACTAAGAAAGAGTAAACCTTTTAACTACTAAATTGGACAAACCAAAGATTCAGAAATCCAATATTGTGAACAACGGAGCATGAACAAAGACACAAACTTACTGGGATTGCGTACGGTTGCTTTGACCGCTCCAGTTACACACACCACCGTCTCCACTGTACTCATCTCTGCTCCTCTCTTCTCCTTGGAACTGGGAATCAGAGGGATAATGAGTGCAATACATTTATAAGTGGGAGTTCTCTTTTATGACCGGCTTTGTCAAGATCATTTATTTGACTGGCTTGTGTGAGGCATTGACGTTCACTTTTTGTTGTAAATATGTTTCTAGAAAAAATTGAATGGGACAAATGACCAATTTATGTCGTCTCACGGTAATATATTTTCATTGAGAGGCTATGAGCCAATGAAGAGACTTGAGAACATCTCCCTGCTCACTGTGTTCTTGAACCAGGGGGTAAGATGTATGCTGTGGCGCGGGTTGCTTAATTGGATTGGCATTTTGCCCTGGGATAGCAGGCCAGAACATCTTCCTGTTTACTGTAATTGACTGCATCACTTGCACCTTTACTACACATAGGATTTTGGTTGTTAAACTCATTGGCTTTATTGCCATTTTGTGTTTTTTCCCTTTGACACAGGAGGCTGGAGTTTCACTACCATCAAACGTGAACTCCTGGATTTCAAGCTACTCAATACAGATAACAGCCAAACATTAGTCTGACAATGACAACAGATGCATCTGTAAGCTTCAGGTGGCATCGTAAATATTCAGTGCGAAATTAGAAAACTTCAGATCACCCGAAGAAAACTGTTGTAAGTGTATTGGAGCAGAAAATGCCCATTTAATCAACTTTGATATAGTTTTTATTCTTTTAGTTGCCTGTTGCAGCATCAGTCCTTGAAGAAACCCTTCTCTTTCAAGCTCTCCACAGTGTCCTTAAAACTCACCTCCAAAGGAGTGAAGCTGATGCCCAGACTTCTGGCTTTCTCATTTGATAATTTATAGGTTGGCACAGAAGGCTTTTCATCTTCACATCTGCCATTAGCAAAGCCAAATGTGAGGCGTCTTGTTATAGTCTTTTGCAAAAAATATAGAAAACTTGAAATGCTCTTGAGACTATCACTTGGTATTCTGTTCAAAGAATTCCTGACATTACTCCTTAAACTTTTATACTTGATGTTGCAAAAAAATTTGAGAGTGCTGAAAATGGATTTGTTCACATCAATTCAAATCGTGAGGGATTTGATCAATGATTAGGAAGATAGCTGGGAATTTTTTAGCAGACAAGTTTAGTTCATTATAAAAATGTCATAACTGAACATTTAATGAGCAAATCTTACTTTTTAGCAAGGTGTAGAGCAGGATAGAGCTCTCGCAAAATTTTGAAAGCATCGTCAGAATGCACGACTTTGTGCACAAGACAATATCTGCCGTTAGCGGAAGGGGACTCAAAAGCTTGAATGTGTGCGCGTGCAACGGCTCTTACATCAACAAATCTATAGTTTGTGTCGGTAAAAGTGTGAGTTCCTGCAGCAAATATCTCAGCATCAGATGGGAAGATCTTCATTTGTAAGTCTCCTCTTTTTATAAAGATGGTTCCAATAAATTTGTGTATTTCATTGAATCAAGTTCCATCACATGTATCACCGTTTGTGTCAGTTTAATAAGTACCATACACGTATCTTTTGTCCATTATAAAATGAATCAACATATATATCCTCTTGACATTTCTTGTTCAGTTGTGGACAAATTACTGAGGACAAATCGTGTAAAAAGTACTATTTATGGGAACAACTTTACTTATCAAAATCCTAATCTCATCAGAATAAACAATGTAATAAATTTATTAGTTACTTGTGACTACCATTTATGAGGTTGAGAAACATTCCTGTGCTGAGATTAAACGAAGAAATTTTATTTTGGAGAAATGCAAGACCAATGAGACCGACAACACAAATTTTCTTTTATTGTTACTTGATATGGATGGGTCTATATAGGTCTATATAGGGAGCATCTTAAAGAAAAATATATGTATAGGTTTGCTCCGTTAGGAAGATTTCTTGTGTTGGGATGTTTCCCTTTTCTATCAAACAATGTGGATCAGTTTCTTGTTGTTTTGATGCATAGAGGCATTATTTTGACGTGTTTTTCTACTAATATGAATGCCTTAAAAGAAGCTTTAATATTTGCAACCATCATCAATTATCATCATCAACTCAAAAGGCACCTACAGTAACCTGAATTCATTGAACTATATTTGCATTACAATCAGAGACAATAAAGGAGTTTACAATTTTGCTATACGCACACGGCACAACACTACAAGAAAGAGAGGACACCGAGTGAATTTACAAAAACAAATAAACCTCCCATGACAACATCTACTTATCACAATCCATCCTACTCATGTAGATACAAAGCTCGAAAGACAGCCTACAACAACCAATCACAGCCTTTCCACATCCCTAAAGGTAGTACATGTCCATCATGAAATTATCAAAGCACGCAATAGCTCTCTCTATTTTTGCTTAGTTAAAGGTCAGCTTTAATCAGTCTTGTTCTTCAAATAACCCAGAGATGAGTCAGCAAGAGTTTTCATCACTCCCTGGCTAAATAGTAGCAGAGAGATGGACAAGGTCTTCTGTCGATCGACTTGGTGTCTGGTGTAGCCTGCAGATCACATGGTGTAGTCATTGGCAACATACTGTCATGAGCTTAAGCAATCTTTTATTATTGACAATTGGAATCAAGATGTGTCGAATGGATGTTACGAAGTAGTAACCACTCAGCATCCTCACGTTGTCTTTGAGGGCAGGGTTGCTCATAAAGTGTTTGGTCCAGTAAGCATTTTATTTGATCTGCATATTTGTCAAGCATTTCTAAGAGGTCAAGATCAAAGAAATAGGAAGAAATAGATTTCTGCAACTTCTCCGTTACTCTAACCAGAGATGCACATAAAGCAGATTAAGCATAAGCTGCCACACTCGTTCATCTGATACAATGTCAATAACAGGGATTGAACGGAGAAAAAACTAGTCAATGTTGAGTAACCTCAATATTTGCACACAATCATATAAACGACAGATTTATTTATCATAAAGGATCATTGATAATCAATCGACTAATTTTGTAAGTGTCATTTCTTACTGCCATCGTCAACCTCCAATCATGGCCAATTACCAGAACCTGGCCATCAGCCTTCAACTCCAGCCATTTACATTTTTTGAACATTAACCTACAACCATGATGTACCAACATAATCTCGAGATGAATATGCAAAGAGAAATCGTCATGTTCCTAGAGAATCTATAAGCATGACATTGACATCAACCATTTCCTCACTAGTGAATTCCACGGAGACGTCGCAAGAACATATGCAAAATATAGAACGAAAACATCGAAAAAATTGACATGCCTATTTGAATACAGTGAAATATGACTGGAACCAGATCTAAATTCTTAGCAAAGCAATTGAAAATAAGCGATCTATGGCAAAAATTTTTCAGATCTAAAAATTTCATGGATCATTTTTCAATTGCGCCTTTGAGGCATTTTGTCAAACGCATCACATGTATTTGATTGAGGAGTGAAACAAAGGCATAATAAGTTGCGCTTAGCTCCTTCCGGCCAAAAGACCACATCAAAATTATTGAGAAACAAACATCAAGTAAGTTCCAAGCGAAGGAATTGACTTACACTTAATCGATCACTTAAAACTAGGGAAGGAAGGTGAAGGCGTAGGGCCCTCGAGGAAGTGAATGGGATGAGGACGAGAAGGCACGGAGCTTCTGAGAAAGAGTCGTTGCGATAGTGCGGTAATGAAGGTGGAAATTTGTCCGTCGAAATTGCTAGGTGCCAGGGAATTCAAGCCGGTGAGGTAAGGTCCTCGTTTGAGACAAATTTAACTAATTTTAGTTCTTATTTGAAATGACATTTATTTCGAGCTATTATTTGAGAAAGTGATTCTATTTTGAGTCGTTATCTGAAATTTTTTAAACCTTTTCGTTTCGTTGGAAGCTCAGTAGTGCGGCACACGTATGGGCTGACACCGTGCGCGACGCACTTCGCCGTGCGTGGTGGAGAAGGAGCCAGGTCGCGCTGCTCTGTCAGGCCACGGAGTTTGACCACGCGGCTCTGGACAACTTGGTACGTCGGGCTTAGATGGGCCCCGCCCTTCTTGACGAGAAGGAACCCTGGCCGCCGTACACGTGTTCCCCAGGCTCTTGCAGATTTCGGGTTGGATTCCACGGTCTGTGCCGGATTTGGTGCGTTCAAGGTCCCTCTCTCTCCCTCTCTCTCTCTGCATTGAAAAGGTCACGAAAATCTTCACAATGCGCCAGCTGTCTGCACGTTTTTCGAGAAAATGAGAAGGAGAAAACACCGTTCTACGAGGCAGATGTTGTGTCGTAAACAATTCCCAACGCATCCAGCGGAAAACATCTCGATCTCCCCGTGAATCCATCCGAGATCCTCCGAAAAGGCTTCTGTCGGCACAACGCAATCAACGGCTTTTCCCCTTGCGAAGACAATGGTGGGCTTGGTGTCTGACCAACTGACCAACGTATTAAAGTTACTCATTTTTATGAAAAAAATTACCAACTTTCATTTATCAACTTTTTAATTGTTATAAGAACTTACCAATTATTATTTATTAAAGTTAACATCGAACTAAAATTACTCTCCGTGATAGCAAATTGCCGATATTAATACGAATGATTTACCACATTTTCATGAATGAGATTACCATCTACTTTTAACTTTACTAATACTTACTCAATTGAATTATTGACGTTTATCTAATCATATTCGAAATCACCACCTATTTTAAGACTTCATCAACATTTATTTGTGGATATTAGCATGTTAAAGTTACTAGCTCCTATGAAAAATCACCTAATTCTTCTATGGAATCATTAAATTTTGGCTGAGTTGGTTACTAATAATTATTCAATTGTCATGCAACTACCAACAATTCCAGTGATTTATCAACACTTATTTGTGCAACTTACCAATTAATAAAGGTTAAAAGCTACTAAAACCTTCCACAGAATTACTAACTTTTGTTTGAGTTCAATTGTCAATGTTTAGATGATTTATTTCAAAAGTTGCAATTGTTCAATTGTCAATGTTTATATGATTTATTTCAAAAGTAGTAATTGTTCCAATAATTTATAGATCCATGGGCGAGAACATTGCAAATCAGTTTCAGACTACCACCATTCTCTAAATCCCTTTCTTTTCTTTCCCAGGACTATTTAATTCTCCAAGTCACGCACTTATGTTTGGCATCAATGAAGGTAACTGGATTCAAGATGAACTTTTTTCTTACGGGATGTGTGCTTGCCAAGAAATTCTTTTTGTTGTTGGTCAAAAAGAAGAAAACTTTTCAAAGCTGACTTGATGCAGTTGAAAAACGAGATCAGCATATGAGATGGCAGAAATTATAAATAAGATCTGATGTTGATACGAGAATGGGATGACCGGTTGATGTGAATGAATTCATGAATGCCATCTCTTTGACTTTAAAACCAAACAATGAATTAAATACAATATGTGCCGTTAGTTTTTCAAGTCATCGAACCCTTTTATACTTCACACCTGAATATTTTACTTGCAAAGACTTAAGTCAGTCCATATCTCTTTAACTTTCTTTGGACGTCTCATGATTATCCCGCTAATCCCGCTTGATTTGTCTAGCAATGCTTAAAACAAACTAGTCCCAAGTTACTAGTCTTTGTACTGCTACCTTCAGTTTTACATCTTCTGACCAAGATGGCGAGAGATTCATCCCTTTGTATTATACTAGTCTCTATCTCCATTTTAGCATGGCTGTTGCCTAGTGATGGCAATACCTATGCTGGGAATTGCTCAAAGTCTGATAGAGAAGCTCTGATTGACTTCAAAGATGGCCTTGACGATATTTTCAATCACCTGTCCTCATGGCAAGGAAGCAATTGTTGCCAGTGGCAAGGAATAGGCTGCGATGAGAGAATCGGAGCGGTAATAAGCATTGATCTTCACAGTGGCTCTGGTATGTATAACTATTGGTTGAGTGGAGAAATTAGACCTTCATTAGCACGACTCAAGTCTTTGAGATTCTTGGACTTGAGCTCAAATGAATTTGATGCCATTCCAATTCCTAAATTTGTTGGTTCTTTGGAGAACCTGTGGTACCTGAACCTGTCAAATGCCGGGTTTAGTGGTGCAATTCCTCCAAATTTAGGAAATTTGTCAAACTTGCAGTATCTTGATCTTTCTTCTGAATTTTCTGGCTTAAATGCTAATAATCTTGGGTGGATAACTGGTCTTGGTTCTCTAAAATATCTTGCCCTTGATGGAGTGGACCTTTCTATGGTCAGTTCCATGTGGATCAACATATTAAATGGGCTTCCGTCTTTGTCTAGGTTGCATCTGTCCAAATGTGGCCTGTCTGGTTCGATATCGTCACATGGTTTGGTGAATTTCACTTCACTCGCTATTCTGAACCTCAGCTCCAACAGTTTGAATTCAGAGTTCCCTCGATGGCTTGTGAATACAAGCAGCCTTGTTAGTGTTGACTTGAGTTACAGTGGTCTATATGGAGGGATCCCTTTTGGTCTAGGCAAGCTACCACGTTTGCAAATCCTAATTTTATTTGGAAACTTTTATCTCTCAGCCAGTTGCGCTCAGTTGTTCCAAGGATCGTGGAAAATGATAGAAGTTATGGATTTGGCTGATAACAAAATACATGGAAGACTTCCCACTTCCATTGGGAAAATGACCACTCTCAATAATTTTGACCTTTCTCACAATCTGGTCAGGGGAGGAATACCGAGCTCCATCGGTTCACTTTGCAGTTTAGTTAAATTCGATTTATCCAACAATAACTTGACAGATAGTTTGCCGGAAATTTTGCAGAGGGGATCTGAAACTTGTGATTCCCAGAGTTCGCTGCCCAATTTGAGGTACTTGAGATTGAGCAACAATCGGGTAAGGGGTTATCTGCCAAGTTGGATGGGCCAACTTCAAAACCTTGAGGAACTTATCCTTGACCATAACTTTCTTGAAGGACCGATTCCTTCTCTTGGGACTCTGAAGAACCTCGCCGTTTTGGACGTTGGTGGGAACCGATTGAATGGGACTCCTCCGGTTGATCTGGGACAGCTTTCTGAGTTGTACTTTTTAGACGTGTCTTTCAATCATTTGTCGGGTACACTATTTGAAGAACACTTTGCAAATCTACGCAAAATGAAGATCTTAGATCTCTCATCCAACTCTTTCACTTTAAACGTCAGTGCCGACTGGATGCCTCCGTTCCAAGTTCGGAATCTTAGCATGGGATCGTGCCCGATCGGTCCGTCTTTCCCTGCTTGGCTTAGATATCAAAATGAGAACATGTTTCTTGATTTTTCAAATGCCAGCATTTCGGGGCTTGTGCCAAGCTGGTTTTGGGACATTTCTTCGAATCTCTTTCTCCTAAACATGTCTCTAAATCGGTTGCAAGGCCAATTACCTAATCCATTGCCAGTAGCATCTTTTGCATTTGTTGATCTCAGCTCTAACTTTTTTCAGGGACCGTTCCCTCTTCCGATTTCTGAGGTTGAATTGTTAGACCTCTCTAACAACCAATTTTCAGGTGGCATTCCGCAAAATTTAAACGAATACATGCCAGATTTGATCTTCCTCTCCCTTTCATCCAACAAAATAACAGGTGGGCTCCCAAAATCTATAGGAGAAATGCAATCGCTTCAAGTCATCAACTTAGCAAACAACAATTTGAGTGGAAGCATTCCTCCAAGCATAGGGAACTACTCACAACTAGAGGTACTCGACCTACAAAACAATTCTTTATCTGGGTTGATACCCGCGTCTTTGGGCCAATTACAACAGCTTCAGTCTCTGCACCTGAGCAACAATAAGCTTTCAGGAGACCTTCCATCTTCATTCAAGAATTTGTCGAACTTAGAAACATTAGATATTGGCAACAACCAATTGAACGGCACCATACCTGCATGGATGGCGGAGGGTTTCTTCAAGTTAAGAATTTTAAGTTTGAGGTCTAATGCATTTTCTGGAGAAATTCCTCATGAGCTCTCAAGTTTAAGCTCATTGCAAGTACTGGATCTTGCAGAAAACAATTTGACAGGTAGCATTCCTTCAAGCTTTGGAGATCTTAAAGCAATGGTGGAAGGGCAAGCTAGAATCGAGTACCTATTTTACGGGAACAACGAAGGCAGGTACTATGAAGAGAACTTCCTAGTGACCACGAAAAGCCTACCCCAAATGTACACCAAGACTCTTTGCCTTCTCACTAGCATAGATATCTCCGGGAATAATCTAGATGGAGAATTTCCAAAAGAAATGACTAAATTGGCTGGATTGCTCATTCTGAACTTATCGAGGAATGGCATTGGTGGTCAGATTCCTGAAAGCATTTCGCGCATGAGGCAACTGGGATCCCTTGATCTTTCAAGCAACAAGCTTTTTGGTGTAATCCCTCAAAGCATGCCGTCGTTGTCATTTTTGAGTTGTATGAACTTATCCAATAATAACTTCTCGGGCAGGATTCCTTACACACAACAGATGACGACATTCGACCCTTCCTCATACTATGGAAACCCGGGACTCTGTGGTGCTCCCCTTAATGTCACGTGTGCAGCCTATGAACCTGACAAACCAGGGACAATCAAGGATGGCAGCAGTGACGATGAGTTCATCGATAAGTGGTTTTACTTGAGCGTCGGCCTTGGATATGCTGCCGGTATCTTAGTTCCAATCGCGGTCTTGCACATCAAAAGTTCTTGGGCGGACACATACTTTGATTTTATAGATAGAATTGTCGAAAGGTGGTTGCCGATAGGAAACAAGAGGGTGAAGCTTCGGAGAAATAGGCGACGGGGGCTGAGGTAAATTGCTTTCGATCCTTGTGTTGGAAAACCCGAACCCTTGATCAGGTCAAGTATCCACTTTCAGGGTCACGCCAAGAAATAATGAACTTGACCATGTGCCGTATTACTATATTTTCTTTATCTATCTATAGAACTGCATTTGAAACAACAAAGGTGTGTATGTCAAGTATCTACAAAAGTGCCTATTTGCTTACCTAGTCACGTATCAGTAACTTAACAAGAAGTTTTGATGAGTATTTGAGATTCATTCATGGAGGATAAACTATTGCTCATTTTAATTATCTACAAACATTAATATCTATGGCTTATCAATGCCACGGAAGTCACTAACCTATATAAGAAATTGTTGACTTTGATCTGATCGGTGCACCGACATCTTTCACATTAAAATTTCAATTAATTCCAGTCATTTAGTAACATTTTTTTTGTACTTCCAAGATTACCAAATATTTTAATGATGTTAATGACTTTTGTTTAATTATGATTTACCAAAGCTTTGAAGTCATTGACTTTTGTTCAATATTGCTAATCTTGAGATGATCGATTTGCGAACATTCGTCCCATTAGATACCAAGTAATTTTAGTTATATAGGTTCAGAAAAATAAAGTATTGACATTTCTTTACATTTCCGTGCAATTCATATGTAACTAAGTTTATAAAGGGAGCAGTAAATTTACTTGACGATCGGATGAGAAACCGGCGGCAACTAATTTTCATAGGCACGTAAAAATGTCTGCCGACTGCAGTCGTACTCGCACTTCTGCCAGTAAAAGCGCAGTGCGCATCCTGATGCGATCTCCACCGTTGAAAAAATTAACGGTTACCCGCCACAATGATTGAAAAATATCTCTCTCCGCCTCTCTCTGTCTCTCTGATTGCGTGTCTGTGTACGAGGGCTCTCTTCTCCTCGGTCTCTGCATCCCGTGTCTCCGTCCGTTTGACTGCAAACTCATGGCCAACCGCCATGGAAACGACGTGGCCTTCCCAATCCCGTTGCCTCCAGCACGCCCTCGACGTCTCCCGACTCGTCGCCGTCGATGGCCACGAACCCGATCGGGACCGTCTTTTCTTCCGCCAGAGCGCCCGACAAGAGCTTCAAGTACACACCCGCTGGTCCCAACAGCAGTCCCCTCATCCGTTTCATTCAGACCGCTGAGTCGAACATCGAAAAAGAACCGACCCGGTTTTTTAGCTTGTCCTTCACTCGATTGTTTGCTCTTCCTTTCATCAATTGTTGCTCCTTAGCTGTGGGAAGTTTGTTTGTTGCTCAGCTACAGAGAGTTAGAAAGAGCTTCGGTGATTTGGGTTTGGTGGTTTTGGATGTTTGAGAGCCAGTTTTACATACTGAGTGTATATGCTTGATTGCTGGAGGGTCCTGATGAATTGAAGGTTGTATCATCAACTGCAAAAGCTATTGCAATGGACTTGTAATGAGCTGTGCTTGATTGTAATGCTTTACTGGATGTGGCTCTTTAATTCTGATTTCTTGACCAGTGTATTCTTTCATATCGATTGCCTTTATCAGTGCATGTATGTTCAAAGAGTAGTCCTCCATTGCTGAGCAGGTGATCTTTGACTTCCGCTTTTTGGCACTTTTGGCTATTGGAGGTTCATTTGTTGGTTCGGTTGTGTGCTTCCTAAATGTAAGCCCTCCTGCTACTTTTAATGCCCATGTTGTTTAAACATTTTGAACCTAAAAATCGCGAATTACCAAATCCTACTACGCGTTTTCAGTGATAGTTTTCAAAGTATGCTGAAATGAATATCACTGAGGCTGCAAACTATAGATACTTAATGGAAGAACTTGATCCGCGAACCCAGTAAAAGCGGTGAAGGGAATGATGCATTTCTAGATGTTGCTGAGTTGCTTGTGCTATCTGTATTCCAAGGATTAACCGAGTTCTTGACTGACAGATATATAGTGACTGGCAGCTCATCATGCTTCCTCATGTAATACATAAGACTTGAAGATGCTATATGCTATGCAATTTCTATTGTTATTTCTGGGGATTTGGAACAGATTAATTCGGTGCTTAACTGTTAGCACTGTGTCTCTAAATAAAATCCATTACGTACCCTCTTCCGACGTGGATTTATTTGAATCACTTAGTAACTCGTGTTTTGCTTATTAAATAGAGGCCTTTTCAAACCCTTTCTACACAATCTTGCTGTCTTAACCCAGAGGACAGGTTTTGATCCTTTTCTAGCTGAGATCCCATTTTTTTTTTCAAACCAAGATACTGTTCTCCTCGATGTGGTGCAGAATATGACTGCTTCTGATCTGTATAGGGTAGTGTTTACATTGTTGATGCGTATAAAGTGTACTGGACAAGCTGCGTGAAAGGAATTCACACTGGACAGATGGTTCTTCGATTGGTTGAAGCCATTGGTAAGGGCCTGATAGATACTTTGCCCTGGGATTATCTCCTGCATTGGACAAGCATCATTTAGAACAAGCGAGCTCATTGAACTTTTAGCATTTCTATCATTGATATTTTCCACACGTTCATCTCAACAGCAGAAATGATATATAACATAGGGTAGTTGATCTTGATTACCTTAGTTTCTGAGGATATTAAGTAGTTTATTCCCATGCACTGTATCTCTATGAGAGGAGAGGCTGCACGATTGTTAGCTTCCTTTAAGTGAGCCATTACAACAAGTACTGTAACTAAGCCTTCTTCCACACGGTGGGCTTGCCTATATGAAATCCTTTTATTCCATTTTGCTTAATCTTGTATCAAATCTTTTGTATACTTTAAGAACTCCATATCGTTCCTTTGAGTTAGCCATTGACATCGCAGAAATAATTCATCTAAGTCCTCTTATAGTTCTCTAACTTTTTTAGGTCCTCAACCTTTAGGTCCATGCTTGGAGTCTACAATAAGTTCCATAATCTGGTTTGGTCATCAAGCTGAAGAGCTGTACTTGTCAGTAGAAAAAAGTTGTTTTATGTAATTCTATGTTTCATCTCTTCGTATGTCTAATTCCCTTAGTTGCTTTACTCCATAATAAATGTATGTCAGTAGGAATAAAAGCTACTAAATTTGATATTAGCAAATTATCTTGGGTACTGTGTTCCAATCATCACTGCCTTGTACATTGAGTTCCATCGAGCAAGTAGAGTATGAAAAAAACTGGTTCCCACAATCATGCTGCAATGTTTTAAAAAATGAAGTTTCAAATACTGACATTGTACTCTTGTGTCATCCTTGTAAAGCATGTGTTCTATTTCTTGAACTGATTATTCTTCCCGTCTCTTCCATATATCTTTTCCTCCCATGTCAAGCTGATGCCAATAATACATATGTCTGATACAGATGTTTATCTAGCTGGAACTGTCATGCTGATATTTGGTATGGGCTTGTATGGATTATGTATCAGTAATGTATCTCCTGATGTACCAACTTCTGTTGATCATGCTCTCTAGGGCTCTTCTTTTTTTGGGATGTTCGCTCTAAAGGTAAGCTTCGAACTCCTGAACTGCAGGGACATCATTCAGCTATATCAGCTTTTGCTTGTATCGTACACCAGTAAGAAAATGTTTTGTTATAGTCATGACCTGCTGCCACTAAGGCACTTTACATGCTCTTGCCGAGAGCATTAAATACGGAGAAAAATTGTTCGTCCAAGAGGTTTCAACTGATCAACTCGTGGCAGGTGGTGCAGCTGTGGACAATCTTCCCTTGTTTTGGACAGCCTTGCTTCATGATAAACTGCACCAGACGACAAGGGAAAAGGAACTAGGATTTGAAAAATGGACGCTTTACATTTAACAAATACATGAAATCATGATGTAAAACTGGAATATATAGATACCTCAGGGTTGGAAGCTGAGAAAAAAACCAGTGATGCCGTATGAAAGACAGCTTCGCACCCATCAACTATTGAGTCAAAAGACCCTTCTTCCTGCAATTCTCCTTTGAAGATATGTAGTCTCTCCTTAGCCCCTTCAAGTTCCAGAAGGTGGTGTGTCTTCTTTGGATCATCTGTTTATGCATTCCAAAAAGGAGAATTTGATTTGATAGAATGAAACTCTGGGAGCTTTCGGTCACATAACATGAAATTTTATCAACAGATAAGAAGACCACAAATATAAATTTCTAATGGACGCTATGCATCGGATCTAACTATAGAGGTAGCATAAGATTATGTGTTAAACCAAACTTGAATAGTTAAGCCAATGGAATCAGATATTACAAGAGCTTCATAAATTCAGCTAGTGGACTCTAGATGCTATTGTATCATATGTACCCTAAGCATAACGTATATGTATAGGCATGCACAGGAACCCCTACAAACAAGTACACACATGCATGTATGAGTCAATTGCAAAGGTAAGAGATATTACAAGAGAGTAGTTTTCTCATCATAACTGAGTAACAGATTATGGTACCACTTCCGTATTATCTAGAACGTTTCAAGTTTCCAACTAAGAAAGAGTAAACCATTCAACTACTAAATTGGACAAACGAAAGATTCAGAAATCCAGTATCATGAACAATGGAGCATGAATAAAGTCACGAATTTACTGGGATTGCATACAGTTGCTTTGACTGTGTAGCCACACTGAAGCAACAACTTGACAGGCCAGGAGGCTATGTAACCAGCCGCTCCAGTTACACACACCACCTTATCTGCTGTACTCATCTCTGCTCTCCTCTTCTCCTTGGAACTGGGGATGAGAGGGATACTGAGTGCAATACATTTATAAGTGGGAATTCTCTTTTATGACTGGCTTTGTCAAGATCATTCATCTGACCGGCTTGTGTGAGGCACTGACGTTCACTCTTTGTTTTAAATATGTTTCTAGAAACAATTGAATGGGACAAATGACCAATTTATGTCGTCTCGCGGTAATATATTGTCATTGAGAGGCTATGAGCCGATGAAGAGCCTTGAGAACATCTCCCTGCTCGCTGTGTTCTTGAACCAGGGGGTAAGTTGTATGCTGTGGCGCCGGTTGCTTAATTGGATTGGCATTTTGCCCTGGGATAGCAGTCCAGAACATCTTCCTGTTTACTGTAATTGACTGCATCACTTGCACCTTTACTACACATAGAATTTTGGTTGTTAAAAACTCATTGGCTTTATTGCCATTTTGTGTTTTTTCCCCTTGGCACAGGAGACTGGAGCTTCACTGCCATGCAAACGTAAACTCCTGGATTTCAAGCTACTCAATAAAGAAAACAGCCAAACATTTGTCTGACAATGACAATAGATGCATCTGTAAGCTTCAGGTAGCATCGTAAATATTCTGTGAGAAATTAGAAAACTTCGGATCACCCGAAGAAAAATCTGTCATAAGTGTATTACAGCAGAAAATGCCTATCTAATTGACTTTGGCATGGTTTTTATTCTTTAAGTTGCCTGTTGCAGCATCAGTCCTTGAAGAAACCCTTCTCTTTCAAGCTCTCCACAGTGTCCTTAAAACTCACCTCCAAAGGAGTGAAGCTGATGCCCAGACTTCTGGCTTTGTCATTTGATATTTTATGGGTTGGCACAGAAGGCTTTTCATCTTCACATCTGCTTTTAGCAAAGCCAAATGTCAGTCGTCTTGTTATAGTCTTTTGCACAAAATATAGAAAACATGAAATGCTTTTGAGACAATCGCCTGGTATTGTGTTCAAAGAATTCCAGACGTTACTCCTTAAACTTTTATACTTGATGTTGCCAAAATTTGAGACTGCTGAAATTGGATTTGTTGATGTCATTCAAATCATGAGGGATAGGAATATGGCCAGGAATTTTTCAGCAGACAAGTTTAATTCACTATAAGAATGTCATAACTGGAAATTTAATTGGCAAATCTTACTTCTCAGCAAGGTGTAGACCAGGATAGAGCTCTTGCAAAATCTTGAAAGCATCTTCAGAATGCACAACTTTGTGAACAAGACAATATCTGCCGTTAGTGGAAGGGGACTCAAAAGCTTCAATGTGTGCACGTGCAACGTCTCTTACATCAACAAATCTATAGTTTGTGTCGGTAAAAGTGTGAGTTCCTGCAGCAAATATCTCAGCATCAGATGGGAACAACTTCACTTGTAAGTCTCCTCTTGTTATAAAGATAGTTCCAATAAATTTGCGTATTTCATTGAATCAAGTTCCATCACACGTATCTTTTGTCCATTATAAAATGAATCAACATATATATCCTTTTGACATTTGCTTGTTAAGTTGTGGACAAACTACTGAGGACAAATCATGTAAAAAGTACTATTTACGGGAACTACTTTACTTATAAAAATCCTAATCTCATCAAAATAAACAATATAATAAATTTATCAGTTACTTGACTACCATTTATGAGATTGAGAAACATTTTTGCGCTGAGATTAAACGAAGACTGTAGTAGGGGACCAATGACAAACCCAGGATGCATCGTGACCAAATCGATCCCCTTCTATCTTGCATATCTCCATGCTGCCTCTTCGGCTAAGGTTTTCGAAACTGGATACCAAAGCTGAAACAGAAAAGCAAGAAGTGCACAATGAAATCAATTTGAGTAGTTGATGCATGCTAGCTCCTGTGTGATGGTTTAAGGTTGCTAGAAGGACTTGCAACAGATCCAAGGTATATCTCTGAGTACAATTTTTTTATGCAGTTCATCCAAGGATAAACAAAAATGAAAAATGTTCTGCATTTCTGACATTTTCTAAGATTTACTTGATGATGCAAGAAAAGTGAAAAACAGCATGTTCTGACAACTTAGTTGAATTTAGAATATCATGTATAATTACCTCTGATTTCTCACGGAATACTGGATCAGAAAACCAAGTCTCATCTACTGTCACATCAGGAGTCAAAGACTTTCCATTGGATGCAACTGAAGCCATAGAAGATGTTATCACCACTCTCTTGATTGTAGGGACTTTGGCACAAGAAGAAAGAACGTTAATTGTTCCCTTCACTGCAGTATCTATCACCTCCATCTGAGACATGGAAAGACAAGTATGAACTACTGAACATATTGAAGTTGAGCACATATATAGAGATGGAGAAACTGCAATATGGATAAATGCAGTGTGTGAAGAGGTAGATTTGTTGCCCTGGCAGAAACCCTGAGTTGAAGCTTTCTATCTTCTTTTTGGCCATTGAATTCTTGCTAATAGTTTGAAATTGGCTCCTACTTTGTCCCGTATATGTAGACTATTACAACTTCTGCATTTCATTGCTATGACCAAAACGATATACAAATTACAAAACCACTGGTTTGGCAACACAATTTTTAAATGCAAATTTCTACTTCGTGTTTCCAAAGAAACAAAGGAAAAAAGAACATTTGAGAGACCATGACACAAGCCTTTGAGAGAGCAAAAGAACCTCGGGGTTTTTGGGGGTGAGAAGCACAGTTGATGCAGTGTGGAAGACACCATCACATCATCGACAACGGACTCAAAAGATCCTTCTCCCAGTAAGTCTGCCTTGTAAAGATGATGTCCCTCCTTGGCTCCATCTAGAGCAAGCACATGCCCAGTCTTCTTTGTATCACCTGTTACATGTAAATTGGAACAACTTCTTGTGATGATTTGGAATGGTGAAGCCATAAACGATGTCATGCATGAATGTAATCGAAAGTCTTGAACTGATTGGTGTCACGAACAGTTGCTTTGACGGTGTAGCCACTTTGGAGCAGGACTTTCACTAGCCATGACGCTATATAGCCTGATGCTCCTGTCACGCGCACCACCTTCATCTCTCTCTCTCTCTCTCTCCCTACCTCCCTCCGTTCTCCCTCCCTCCCTCCCTCCCTCACTGAGCTATGGCACTGGTCTCTGACCTCTCTGGGGAAGCTTCACAGAATGGTAGACTCTCTTGGTAGTTGGATTGTTATGTAGATGCACCATAAAAGTTAATTAACTTATTGCTTCTGTCGATTCTAGATGACTAGTCTTGGCCAGATTTGGAGCATCTTTTGCTCTTGGAGCATCTTTTGCTGTCCATGATATTTTATAGCGTCTGGTTCTGGACATTAGTCGTTGGAACTAGGTAGACGGGACACGGCGATGACACGACACGACACGACACGCGACACGTCATTTCTCAAAAAAGTAGAGAATTTCGACACGTTCCGACACGTTAAATATTAAATAAATATTTTTATATATACATGATTAATTATTATGTTTAAATTAATTTATTCAAATTTATAAATAAATAAATAATAAAAAAGCCTATAATAAATCTATACTAATAACATGTATTAATAAAGCTATTCAACGTACGCAAAGGCTCTCGATCCGTTTCTCTTCTCTCATCGTCTTGAAAAGAAAGAGAGAACTTTTACAGATTTTGCCCAAAAAAAAAAGTTATTTAATGTTTAATATTTCTTTTTAGGGTTAAATGGTCCCATCCATTTATTTCCCCACCCCACCCACCGCTTGCACACGTCTCTTCCCAAAGTCACACTGCACGAGGCTTTCTTTTTCCCCAAGAAGCTGTCGACACATCCTCTCTCCTTGCTCTTCTTCCAAAAAATTGAAAACCCTAGCAAGCGATCGCCTTCTTTCTCCTCTCCCTCGCTTGGTCTCCACCTCTCTCACCGCTGCCTTGCCTCCGTTCCCCCCTTTGCCGTCGTAGCCTCGCATCCAGCCCTCCATTGCGGCCTTTCCGTTTTCCATCTTGGCGTTGCAGTCGGCGGTCGCAGCCAACCAAGACGATCGAGAAGGCTTCTCAGTGTTGCAGTCGACGGTCGGAGCCCTCCCTCGTCGTCGCTCGCGGCGTCGCCTCAGCTCTCTCACCCTTGCCTTCACCCTCCATCACTTTCTTCCCTTCGCACTTGCGGATCCACCCACAAACCTCCGGACATGCTCCGATGCGCGTGTTGGAAAGCGTTGACCACGTGTCGGAAACTCCGACACGTGTTGACTGTGTGTCCGAGCGTGTCGGATACGTGTCGGGGTGTCCGACACGACATGGAGGCCCTCTGAACGTGTCCGTGCTTCCTTGGTTGGAACTATATGCGCATTTCGAGCGGTTCCACATCTGCCCTCCACTGTGAAGACCCTCAAACCACAAGCCCAGGAAGGGCTACATAAATAAGACCCAACAATCAGAGCCGATAATTCATGTTAAGCTTTGTTAAATTTCAAACCTGTTAGCAACTAAACTTTGTCTGGCATCTTATTTAACCCGTATCATGTTAATAAATTACCCACTGTTATACGAGAGTACAATAGTAAATTAGCTTTTGGTGAATTAGTAACAATTTTGGGAAAGGACCCTTAGTAATTTGACTGTTTTAGTGTAGATTACCAATGTTGTTCACATGTCTGATGTTGACACCTAATTTGTATTTTAAGCACATATAAAAAATTTTGATTTCAAAAAATAATTAATTAAAAAAAATTAAAAATTATTAAAAAAATTGTTAAAAAAAAGGAGCCGTAGGGGTTGGGTCGGGCCGGATCCGGCCTTGGCCCGGCCCGCCCCCTCTTCCTTGTCTTCTCCTCCGCGTGGGCTTTGGCCCAGCCCCTTCTCTTTTCCTTTTTCTTTTTCTCCTCGCATGGCCCAGCTACCTCTTCCCTTCGGCCCGGCCCGAGCCCCTGTTTTCTCCTTCGGCCGTCTTCCACACGGGGAACCTACAAAGGCAAAAAGCGAGCCGCCATAGCGGGATCTCGAGCGGCGAGGGGGCAGTAGGATCGCGTGGGGGGCAGCGCAATCCGCAGGCGGGCAGGTTGGTAGAGAGTTGGTTGGTCAAACGAAGCCATGCGCGCGAGCCGAGCGAAAAAAAAAAAAAAAAAAAAAGGGACAGCAGAGGAGGAAAAGAGAGAGGGAAGGAAAGGAAAAAAAAAGGGGAGGAAGGAGATGAAAAGTAGAGGAGAGCAGGGAGAGAGAGGAGAGGGTCGGGAGCGAAGGAGCCTCAACCAGCAGCTGAGCCGCACTCAACCACCGTTCGACGACCTGTCCCAGCTGGTGTTTGCGAGCCAAACCGGTAAGCCTTAAACCTCCTTCGTTTTTACCCTGTTTTCGGGCGCATCATGTGACATCTTGAAATTTCAGTCATGTTTTCAATTAAATAAATCGAGCCTTTCATCGATGCGCCTATAGTGCTATTCGCTGAACTGATCACTCATGAGATAATTAGATTATCTGGGGAAGCCATTAAAGAATTTTAATGCAATAGACTTGAGAATTCGACCAGGAATCGACTACTCGACCGTACTCATCTGCAGAGATCATTATAACACAGTTAAAAATCGATCGGAGATCAGAGATAGGTCATTTTGACTAAGATAGGTGATCAAGGTGTGGGTGATTCCACCAGATTGCAAAATTCTCGTCGATCGGCACTAGGCCGATTTTTCTGTCGTTTTGGTACTCTGTGTCCGTATTTGAAGCCTTGAGATTTTCACGACAATCGAGGATTGCCAATGTGTCGAAGATGTACATTGTGACTCGAAATAAATCAATCATGGGTCAATTGTACTAAAATTTTTTGAAAGCTATTCAATAGGCTAGGTTACACTAAAATCGCGCCAGATTGAAATTGATCGCGAATTTGAATCCGATTTCAGAAATTGAAAGTTTTGTTATGTCACGAGTCATTTTAGGAATATCGACTCATCCTCCGAAGATTTTTCTGCAAACCGAGCTTTTTGGCGAAAAGTTAAAATATGGCCGTTTTTGTTCGGAAAATTCAGGGGACCCTTTTTTTATCGCCTTTTTGGGATGCAATTTGGTTCTATTGGCGAGGAAAAATGTCAATTTGATCGTGAGTACCTTGGTAGAATTTATAGGACCGAAATTGACTCCAATTGAAGAGAGATTGGGTTCAATTTGGGGGATGTGGTGTCCAAATTCGTATGCCTTGGTCCTCCACACTTTTGGATCATCTCCAAGACTTCCTAAGGAAGCTTGGTGGCTGCAACGTGTGCTGAGGAAGCCAGCAAACCGGTGGGGTCAAGCCAAGGGGACAAAGGGGTGAGGATAGAGCAAATTGGGTCCCTCCAAGCTTGGTTGTTCCCTTCTTCTTCCTCTGCACTTGCTTTCTCCATTTCCATCACCTTGGAGCTTTGAAAATTGCAAGAAACCGAGCAGCACACCCCCCTGCCGTGCAACCTCCCATCGAGCCCCTAGCCGCTGCCGCTGGTTGTTGCGCCCCCGTCGTGCCCTCGTCGCGCCTCGCATGCCATCCGCTCGTCCGCTCTAGTTCGCTCGTCTAGCTGTCGTCCGCTCCTGTGCCATCGAATCGAGCACGTTTGCCCGCCATTCGTTGCCGTCCAGTTGCCGTCATGGTCGCCAGAGCCACCGCCTGCCCCCACCTAGGCTGCTGCAGCCTCCACCGGTCCTATCTTGCCGAACCAGCTGCCGATTTAGCCCTTGCTGTCCAAGACCAGAACCGAACCCCCTCAGCCCAGCCGTGCACTGTTTGGCCCGCTTTGGACCGCTTCCGGGCCTCGTAAGGTGCTGCCGCTTTGGAGTTTGTGGTTCGTCTCCATCTTGCCGTCCTCGTGAACTCATCGGATTTCAAAACCAGTAAGTTTACTCACTAATATCTGTTTAGGGAGTTAATTATGCTTAATAGTTGATTAGTTTAGGTTAAGTATGTATTAGGTGGTTAGTTAGAACGGATTAGCAATTTAATTATTTATTTATGCATGTTAGGTGGTTAGAGTAGCATAATTAGAGACTAGATAAGCTGTAGTATTTATCTAGATAGGTTCGGAAATTTTCTGGACCCGTTTCAGTATTTACTTAGGCTTTTCAAGCCTAAGTTTGTATTTTTGGTATTTATTGGTATTTATTTAATTAATTTTGGTAATTATTTAATTATTTATTATTTTTCGGAAATTAGAATAGGGATAGCGGTGATTGGAATTTTGTACCGATTGCAATGGTATGATTGGTTTATTTAAGGGAAAAAGCCACGAAAATCCCCGAACTTTGCCTAAAGTGACACATTTACCCAAAACTTTTTTTTGTGACGTGAAAAACCCCGAACTTTGCCAACCGTGACACATTTACCACAAAATTAAAGGGCATTTTGGTCTTTTCATTTTAAAAATTTTTTCACAGCGTCCGATGAGGGTTGCCCTCGCCAACGTCAGGTTAGGGCCGCCCTCACCGGCATCGAGCGAGGGCGGCCCTCTGCTGGGTCGGGCAAGGGCCTCCCTCACGCCCTTGCCCGAGCGGTGAGGACAGGGGACGCCCTCGCCAAATCCGGTGAGGGCCGTCCTCGCCGACACCGGCGAGGGCCGCCCTCGCTGTGTCGGGCGAGGGTGTCCCCGCTCCGCCCGTCGCCGGCGAGGGCCGCCCGCATCGGGCGAGGGGGGGGACGCCTCGCTAGATCTGCGGCGAGGGCCGTCCTCGCCCGACGCCGGCGAGGGCCGCCCTTGCTTGCGTTGGGCGAGGGTGTCCCGCCCTCGCCGAGATCGGCAAGGGCCATCCTCACTTGTCGTCGGCGAGGGCCGTCCCGCCCGTTGCCGGCGAGGGCCGCCCGCTGCGTCGGCGCATGGGAGGGACGCCCTCGCCGGATCCGGCGAGGACACCCCGCCCGACGCCGCCGCCGTCCTCGCACATTGCCGGCGAGGGCCGCCCTTGCTCGATGCCGGCGTGGGCGACCCTCGCCAGACGCCGGCTTCCCTCCGCCGGCTCCGCCATGGCCGGCGGAGGGAAGAAGAAGAAAAAAAGAAAAAGGAAAAAACAGAATAAAAAGACAAAAATGCTCTTGATGGGGGTAAATATGTCACGGTTTGAAAAATTTGGGGTTTTTCAGGTGACAAAAAAAGTTTGGGATAAATATGTCACTTTGGGCAAAGTTCGGGGTTTTTCGTGACTTTTTCCCTTTATTTAATTGAGTGCTAGTTTGTGCAATTTGAGGGTGAATTGTAATTTTGGGGTATTTATCCCAAAATTTATTAATTTCGGTATTTAATTAGAAAATATTGGGCATCGGTTTACGACACCAAAAATGTGTTTATGGACTATTGGATTATTGGGATTTTCAAAAGGGAAAATATTGTATTTTGGCTAAGGTTGACTGTGTACCCACACACGATTATTTTTATTGGGTATGACAAAAATGGTGAAATTGTCAGTGAATGAGAATAATATACTATATCAGCCTGTGGACTTTGATATGTTAGCTTTTGGTGAGTAGTATACTCTAGCAGCTTTTGGTGAGCATATTAAGTATCGCACAGCTTTGGTGAGCATTATGAGTATACTATATCAGTCTGCGGGCTTTGATATGTCAGCTTAAGGTGAGCAGTATACTCTGTTATCAGCTTTTGGCAAGCTAAATTAATTATCAGCTTTTGGCAAGCTATATTAATTATCAGCTTTTGACGAGTTATACTATCTATCTTCAACTTAGGGTGAGCAGTCCTTGATGTGATCAGACTTTATAGATAGTATTGAATGGGTTGACCAAGAGAGGGTCTTCATGGTATGGAATCGACTGGATTGATTGATCGATGACTTTTATGGATTTGATGATGTGATTCATTGAATACATGAATTGTACTGACTTGCAGGAAGGAACTGAGGCAAAGGTGAGCCAAAGGTAAGCCACCTATCTCTTGTGTGCATAGGTATCCTTTAGGCGTATTTCCTTCTTAGCTAGAGTTTAGGGGGTGAACTTGTTGAGATGTCGTCTCATCCTGTTGTGGGATAACATTCACAGGTCCTTAGATGGCTGTACCTCTCGAGCGTTTTGGCCAGCCGAAGAAGGTCACCGAGCAGGTATCTTATATTTCGCTTCATGGGAACCCAATGAGATGGGTCTATGAACTCATGAGGTTCGTTGTCTGGGTTGATGAGGGTCTACCCCATAAGGTACCCTATCAATACAGATCGTGGTATCGTCGTGAGTGAAATGCACAAAGAGAAGGTCCCTTACTAGAATCTGAGATCCTTATATCAGTGTTGCAGGTAGCTTTTGGAAAAGGTACGGCTGATCCTCCAGGTGGTTCAATGGTGGACCCGAGTCTATTGGATCTAAGGTCCTCGGAGTATTCAGTTGAAGACTCGAATGCTTAGAGGATCTGTAGCACTCTACCCCCCTTTTGTAGACCTATATATCGGCTAATATTGTATATGACATAGTTTGATATGTGTATATCAGTGTGTTGTGGTTTGAAAAATTTGTGACCCTACTTTTCTATCCCATATTGTTTTTGTCTGAGGATTTATTTATTCGCTTCTACATGCGTATTAAAATGAATGGGTCGGCGACACGTCCTAGGACGTCGCTATTTAATCGACCACTGAGGGATGGGCACGCACTCGGAGGATTGGGGCGTGACATCCCCGCCAGGAGTGGTATCAGAGCTGGTCGATAGTTGAAGTGATAAGGTGCGATGGTTTATGGGATAGTTAGTAGGATTGTCCTTGATTTCATGCTGGTGCATGTCTGTAATGGTTGGTAGATTGTTTGTTTGTGATCACTTAGCTTCTAATTCGGTGTGGAATTGGAAGGCAGGTTTCAGTAGAAAACTTGCATCATGAGTGATTAAGAGTAGAGGACTCCTAGAAAGCGTACTATCGAGCTTGCGACTCGAGGTAGGACGCCGACAAGGGTTGGTACTCGAGGAGGCTGTGGAAGAGCGCTAGCTTAGGCTAGCA
This sequence comes from Eucalyptus cloeziana, assembly GCA_014182715.1. NCBI lineage: Eukaryota > Viridiplantae > Streptophyta > Magnoliopsida > Myrtales > Myrtaceae > Eucalyptus > Eucalyptus cloeziana. The sequence continues at coordinate 40,682,997 of CM024640.1, read as the reverse complement.
CTAGTGGAGTAGCACCGCTACTTGTTGGTGTCACGCCCCAATCCTCGAACGCGTGCCCATCCTTCACGGTCGATTAATAGTGACGTCCCATGATGCATCGCCGACCCTATCATTTTAATATGCGCATGCTGAAGCCTATAATAAAATCCCCAAACAATAAAACAATGTGATAGAAAAGTAGGGCCATGTTTTTTTCACATTGAAATTCACAACCACACTTTTATACACAGCAAACCAGATATGATATAATACAATACTATTCAACATAGGTTGAACTATCACACATTAGTTCCCAACCCAGGTTTGCAAACAGGATGGGATCTCAATCCTCATCTGGGTCATACTCTGGATCCTCCTCAGGATCATCCTCCTCTTCTTCATCTTCAGGGTACTCTTCGGGGTCTTCCAACTCTTGATCCTCCTCTGGTTCCTCCTCCTCAAGCTCCTCCTCTAGCTCCTCTTCCCATGGCTCATCCTACTCGACAATCTCCCCTTCCTGTTCGTTCCAATTAGCGCCCTCGGCTGAGTATACTAGTGACTTAGGGTTGCCCTCAAGCTTGGGATCCTTGTCATATACTACCGACCCATCCTTAGGGTCCGCCGTCCCTAACCCGAACGCTGCCTCCGAAACGTACAGAGGCACATCGCTTTCCGGGATGGGACCTTCTCTTCGCCAATCATGGTAATGACGATACCATGATCGATACTTGTGGGGTACCAAGTCGATCCTATTTACCTCAACCCACACCTTGGACTCTATCAACACATACTCTAGTCCCTCTGGGTGGTGGTCTATCGGGAAGTGGTATTCTTTTTTGGTGATGTCCACAGGAATACCAAAATGTATAGTAGGGCGAGGAGGTGGAGGTGCTGCCATCTAGGGGCCTGAAATGGTTATACAATAACCACTGAGACAATGTCTTAGCAAGTTCTACCCCCTAAAACCCGATTAGTAAACCAATACACTTGAGCTGCCTATGCACACACGGATCAGAGGACTTACCTTGGCCTCAGATTCCACTTGCATATTAGCACAGTTCAATAGGCACCCAAACAATCACATCACATATCGATATCTCAATCAATCAACCTAGTTGATTACATGTCAATTCGACCATTCCCCGGTTGTCTCACTCATTTAATCTCAAATCTTACTCACGGCTCCACGAGCATAGTTTACTAAATGCTTGGCTATACAACACGGTCCAAAGGACACAACCTATCTTTAGGTGGTAATCAGGCCCACTCGGCAATGTTCGATATTTAGTGGCATCACGGCCCCACTCGGTGATTTTCGATATTTAATGGCATCACGGCCCCACTCGACACGGCTGATTCCTATTTTGGCGGTAATGCTGACTCACGGCTCAGCGGGCACGTTTACTCAATCTTCGGCGGTAATGCTGAATCCCAGCTCAGCGGGCACGACCTCTACCAGGTGGTGGATCACGGCCTTGCGGGCATAACTTATACTTAGTGGAATCATGGCCCCACTCAGCACGGCTGATTCCTATTTCGGCGGTAATGCTGACTCACGGCTCAGCGGGCACGGCCTTACTTCGGCGGCTTTCTAGGTCCACTCACGACCTTTCATGGTCATTTTCCCAACAAGTACTAACATTCTCCAATTTTCGAATAATTTCCCCACAATGACCACTTCACTCAATTTAGTACAAATCAAAGCTTAAATAAATAAACGGTCTACACCATGACAATCAGCATAAAATTCTGGTCGTCGGCTATCCCAACCTAATTTCCGAAAAATAAATAAATAATTAATTAATTTCGAAAATTAATAAATAAATACTAAAAATCCAATTTAGGCCCGTATCGCCTGATTGGAGCTCGAGACAGGTTGAGAAAAATCCCGAGATGCATTCAATAAATAATATAGGCTATCCTCTAGCTAATTGCACTAGTCAAATTCCTAACATGCATCATCATTAACTAATAATCACTAATATACTATAATCTAACCACATAATCCTCCTTAATTAACATTAATCAACCCCTAAGCATAATTAGCAAACTAAGCAGGGTTTAGTGAGCTAAACTCACCAGAATAACGCGCGAGTCGGATCAAACCAACGGGAACGGCATGGGGAACGCTTTTCTCCAAAGTGGGCCTAGGAACCGAGGCCCGGAACACCTCAAAAGCGGGCCTTGAACAATGTTGGAAACCCACTTCTTCCTCCTTTGTTCTTGGTTGGTTGGTGCTGAACAAGGCCGAGAGAAGGGTTGCTCGGTGTTGGTTGCGACGAGGATTGGCGGTGACGGAGAAATGGGGTCAAGTGGGGCTGTGTGGTGGCTCACGGTGGCGCTGGTTTTTTACGGATGTTGGGGCTGAATCGAATTGCAGGAATCACAAGGGTTGACTGGCGGAAGTCCCTTCGCTTGCGTGAGGCAGCAACGGTGGAGAAGACTGTGACATCCCGAAATTCGACCCCGTTTCGATAAAGTGAAATGGGCTATTCGTCGACGTGCCTACGGTCTTTTTTCTCTGAGCTGATCACTCACGAGTTAACTAACCCATTGAGTGAAGCCATTAAGGGATGTACCCGTGGTAAAAATCCCTAAAAGCTACTTAATTGGTTGGATTGGACTAAAATCGCGTTTGATTGATTTTAACCACGAAATTGAACTCGATTTCGGGAATCGAATTTTAAGTGTGTCATAATTCTTATTTTTAGGACTTCGTCTCATCGTCCGTCACTTTATTGACGAGTCCAAAATTTCGAGAAAGAAATTATCGGAAGGAAAATCGAAGATTTGAAGAAAATAAAAAGAGAAAAGGAAAATAATTGGAGTAAATGGAATAGTAAAATTGTTTTTACTATTTAATTACTTTTATTTTTATTTTTCTTTTTGTTCTTCTCTCCCTTTCTTTTTCTCTCTCTCTCTCTCTCTCCTCTCCATTTTCCCCCTACCGTGCGAACACCCCCACCGAATGCCCCCAAGCCAATTCCATTTTGGCTTCTCTTCTTCTCTGTTTTCTTTTTTATTTTTTTTACTACCAAACTCTCCTCACTTATCTCTTCTCTCTCTCTCCCTCTCTTCCCTATTTCCCTCCCACATGACCGAAAGCCCCTCCCTTTCCTCTTCTTCTTTCTTCTTCTTTCTTCTTGGTGAAAACGAACACAACCCAAGTTGAAGCGAAGAAGATAGGAGCAAAAGCTTGACTCACCGAAGCCGCCGTCACCCGCACCGCCACCTGCTCGTCGCCGCCGCCGTGCTCGCGCGCGCCCCGCCTGGGCCCGCCTCCGCCCCGCCCCGCCATCCGCCCCCTCCCGTGCGCGACCAGCCTCGCCCGCCTTGGCTACTCGCCCCAGCCGCCGCCGCTCGCCACCCAGCCGCCGTCCTTACTCCCCGGCGTCCCCCTCACCTCCACCGACCCTCCCCTTGCCCTCTTGGCCATTGGAACAGCTCTGGCCAGCCAAGGCAGCAACTCACGGGTGGGTATTCCAGCCCCTTCAAGCCCGCTTTTGGGCCATTTTCGGGCCTCGGAGTCGTGCCGTGCTTTGGAAGGAATCGATCCCCGCGCCGTGCCCGTCGATTTGATCCCGATTGCGCGCGATTCCGGTAAGTAACCTCACTAATCATTGCTTAGTGGGTTAATTATACTTAATGGTTGTTTAGTTTATTTAATTAAGCTTAGGTGGTTAGATTAATGTTTATTAGTTGATTTAGATGCAAATTAGTCAAATTGAATGTGTAATTAGCAAGTAGACATGGTCTACTATTTATTGAGGGTAGCTCGGGAATTTTCCAACCCTTTATCGGGCTTCAATTTGATATTTCGGCCTCAGTGGAATTTTTGGCATTTAAATATTATTTTTTCGAAATTAAATTAAATAATTATTTATTTTCCGAAAATTCAACTGTGATGGCTAGCGACCGGAATATTATGATGATGACTGTGGTGAAGTCTGTTTATTTAATCAGGCTTTATTTTGAGCTAAATTGAATTTTTAATATTTATTATTTAATTTTCGAAATTAATTAATTAATTAATTATTTTTCGGAAATTAAGGCGGAGATGGCCGACGAACGAAATCTCGTGCTGATTGTCGTGGCGCAGTCCATTTATTTAATTGAGCTCTACGTTGCATGGAATTAAATAAATTGTGATATTTTAGGGATTTACCCTAAATTGATTGGAATTGATTGAGATTGAGTTATTGATTGGAAAATGGCCATGTATGTTTATTCAGCATTCTTATGTTTTGTTGAGTCGTAAAGTGTGTGGAATGGTGAGAGTGAGTCAGAAGTACTTTGGGTTGGAACCGATCAGACACGGTGTATGGGCCTACGTGGTTCGGTGATTTGGGATATCACTGGTGAAAACGGCGTCTTAAAGAACGCACGTATCGGTCTAGTACTCATATCGTGATAGGCATGTATGGTTCGGTGATTAAGGACATCACTGGTGAAAACGGCGCCTTAAAGAACGCATACACTTGTCTATTAAACACATTATCATAGGCATGTGTGGTTCGGTGATTAAGGACATCACTGGCGAAAACGACGCCTTAAATAACGCACACAATTGTCTATTGAGTACATGGTTATAGGCATGTGTGGTTTGGTGACTAAGGATATCACTGGCGAAAACGACGCCTTAAAGAACGCACGCAATTGTCTAATGGGTAAGTCATCTTGGCGAACTTGATGCCCGAGAACATTGATGTGGCTCTGTGACCGAGTGCCCTATGGGAGGTTTTATGGTGTGGAATCAATGACCTAGAATGGTCCGTCTGACATGTAATCGACTAGTTCGATTGAGCAATGATTTGATTGATTGTCCGTTGTGATTTTTGAAACGTTGTATATAACCTTGAATTGCGGGTTGCTGAGATCGAGGCCAAGGTAAGTCCTCGACTTGTGCTGTGCTTAGACAACCGAGTAGTGTATTGACTCCCTAATTGAGTCTTAGTGGGGTAGAACTTGCTGAGATGTAGTCTCATCTCGGTTGTGGGACAACATTTCAGGATCCCGATGAGGAGCGAGGAGGAGGAATCGAGAAGGAGAACTCGAGGTGAAACCTAAGGAGGAAAATTTTTGGAAGAAGAAGATAGCACCAAGAGGGATCTTGAGTACGATTCGGATGGACCGAGATCTCATCTTCTTTGTGAACTCCATTTTGATGTGAATAGAGTTAGAGTAAAAGTTGTGATCAGTTGTAAAGTACTTTGGTTTGTGTTTGTATGAAAGTTTGGTTATAAGTTTCAATGTGAAAATTATGGTCCTGCTTTTCTATCCTATTGTTTTATTGTCTGGAGATTTTCTTTATACTTTCGCTTGCGCATATTAAATGAACAGGGTCGGCGATGCGTCCTGGGACGTCGCTATTAATCGACTAGGTGAGGGATGGGCACGCGTCAGAGGATCGGGGCATGACATCCCGTTTAAGTGGTATCGAGCGAAGAAAATTGACTATGGGTCATTTGCACTAAAAATTTCTAAAAGTTACTTAGTAGCCTAGGTCACTCTAAAAACGCGCCAAATGGAAATTAACCGTGAATTTGAGTCCGATTTCAGAAATTGAAGATTCTGTCATGCCAAAATAAATTCTAGGAACATCGACTCAGTCTTAGAGGATTTTTCGGCAACCCGAGGCTTTTTTAGAAAAAGTCGTCCTAGGGTCGTTTTTGTCTAGAAAAAGGCCGTGATCGTTTTTGATTGCGTAATTGGGAAGCAAGTGGGATCAATTGGTGAGGAAAAATACCAATTTGATAATTGAGGTGTCAATTGAATTTGTAAGGGCCAAATGGGATTAAATTGAGAGTGAGATCACGCCCAATTGAAGCCAAAAATTGTGAAATTCTTATGCCCCCCTGTCTAGCCCAAATTGGACCATTTCAAAGGTTGTAGAGTGTGCATGGGTGGCTGATTTGTAGCCAAGGAAGGTGTGGGTGGTGTAGGTTGGTCAAGGGAACATTTGAATGGAAAAAATTGGTTTGTGGCCGCCTTGTCCCCCATCTCTCCCTCTCTCCCCCATCTACCACTCAAGACTCCTTCCTCCTCCATTCAAGCTACCGTGTGAAGTCCAAAAATCGTAGAGGAGAAGAGCGAGGTCGCGGAACAACTAGCAAGCCGAGGAGCCGCCTCACGTCGTCGTTCGCACCGCCGTACACCGGTCCTCGCCTCGTGCGCACGCCGTTGTCCTTGCTTCACCTAGCCCCGCATCCTAGCCATCGTTCACCTCGTTCGTGCACCGGGTGGTTGTCTAGCCATCGTGAGTGGCTGTGGAAGCTCGCCGGAGCTGCCGTTTAGCCTCCAAGTGCCGTGCAGCCTTCCCCGAGCCTTCACCGGTCTTGCTTACCTTGTTCAGCCCTTGTTCTCTTTGTTTGCAGCCAATAACATAGGAGAAATCGAGGGTTTTCCAGCAAGCTCTAAGCCCGTTTTGAGGTGGTTCAGAGCCTCGGTTGCTAGGCCCGCCTTGAGGAAAGTCGAGCCTCGTCGAGTCCCTGACGATTTGATCCGATCGGATCTCGAAACAAGTGAGTTTAACTCACTAATCCTTACTTAGTAGACTAATGATGCTTAGGGGTTGATTAGATTTAATTAAGTACAATTAGGTGGATAGATTAGAGTAGAGCAATTAATTTAGTGGTAATTATTTTTCGAAAATTAGACTGGGATAGCCAGTGACTGGAATTTTATGCTGATTGCAGTGGTACTCTCTATTTAATTATTCGAGCTTTATTTTACGCTGAATTGATTTAACTGTAATTTTAGGATTTATTCTTAAATTAATTAATTTTGGAAATAAATTGGAAAATTACTAGGCGTCGGTCTACTGGCGCCAAAAACCTATTTTGGGACCGTTGAAAATGGTGGGAAGGTTCAAAACCGAAAAACCTTGTATTTTGGCTAAGGCCGGCCGTATACCCACACACGTGTATTTTTATTAATCATGATAAAAAGAGAAAATTGATTGTGTCTTCGGAACAAAAATACTATAACGGCTCGATGATTCATATGTCATATGGAGAATGGACGTTATACTAATATAGCTTGATGACTCTCTTGTCATCTCGAGAAATAATTGTTTGTATACCGGCTTGGTGACTCTATATGTCATCTTGGAGATAGGACGGTATGATTTTACAGCTTGGTGACTTTCATGTCATCTTGAAAAGGAATTGCTTGTATATCGGCTCGGTGAATCTATATGTCATCTTGGAGATAGGACGGTATGACCCAACGATGTGTTATAACGACTCGATGACTCTATATGTCGTCTTGGAGATCAAACGTTATGGACAGGTATGTTATAATGGCTCGATGACTCTATATGTTGTCTCGGAGATAGAACGTTATGCATACCCGCTCGATGGCTCTATATGTCATCGAAGATAAGATAGTACTATCTATATTTCACTTTGATTGAAGAATCCTAGATGTTGATCGGATTCATAGATAGTATGGAATGGCATGACCGGGGAATGGTCTGATTGACATGTAATCGACTAGGTCGATTGATCGATGTTTTGATCTGTGGTGATTGATTGTGTGCCTATTCGAACTGTGTTGAATTGCAGGTGGAAACTGTTGGATAAATTCTCTTCGATATTTTGAAGTCGACAAAACATTTCCATCGCCTGCGGTCGAAGACTTGCAGACTCCGGCAAAGTCTCGAAGATCAAAGTCTCGACGTTAACAAGACTCAAGTTTTAAAGTCTACTCTCATGGACAGTTTCCAGACCGACAAGTCAAAACTTCTATTCTGATTCTATCTAATATGGTTTTGACTTCAACATCTAAGGAATATCTTTCGACTGGAATCAGCACTACAAGATCTTAAATTCGTATCCGAATATATCAAGATTCTCTAAGATTCGCAACTTATTTTTGGAAAGTTCTACTTATGGAAACCAAGATCCTGATTGTATGAGCGAGCAGGATTGATGGGCTATCTACACTTACCTTAAAGAGCTCGAGATCTCTCTAAATTGAATCTGTTCAACGGGTTGATTGGAAGCACTTCTTTGGAAGGTGTCAACAGTAATAAAGGCATGAAGAAGTATATAAGAGAGATGCTCAAGTTGTTGAAGGGTGCCGGATAGAAGAATTCCAAAGTCTGAATCTCCTTTTTAGTTTGTGATCTTATTCTTCGAGCATTACATGTAATCAAAAGAGAGAGTGAAGTGTGGTGAGACCTTGAGGAAGTGTAGTAGAGTCTCTACACTGTGGAATCAAGGGCGTGAGATTGTAAACACTCTTTTTGATTCTTAGTGAAATCTAGCCAGAAGGGCTGTCCGTGCGGGAGAGTGGACGTAGGCTTGGTCTAAGCCGAACCACTATAAATCTGGAGTCTTGATTCTCTATCCTTAATCTCTTTAGTTCTCGTTACTTTCATTTGCAGCAATTATTGTTTTTAATTCCTTAATCTCTTTTTATAAGAAATTGCTAATACAGTCGGTTAAATTGTTAAAATTGCCTTAGTCACCTATTCACCCCCCTCTAGGTGCTAATTCTAGTCCTATCAATTGGTATCAGAGCCCATGTACTCGTTTATAAGAAGTGTCTTTACTTCTGAGTAAAAGATCTATGGCTAGTATGTCGGCAGGTTGGTTGAAGGTCAAAGCAATACCAGACCTCCATATTTTGATGGAAAAGACTACAAAGATATGGAAAACAAGATGAAAGCATTCCTAAGATCGAAAGATCCTGGAGTGGGAAGTGGTAGATGAAGGAATCATTCCCGCGCGCATCGAGGATCGAGAGAGAGGAAAAGAAGCTGCTGGTCCTATTGAGTTGACTCAAGAAGAAATAACCAAGAGACAGACTCTTGACGCTAAAGCCATTTATTCCTTATACCGTGCTTTATCCCCTACCGAGTATAATAGAATATCTTCTTTGATACAAATAAAGAAGTCCGGGATAGGCTTCACATTACCTATGAAGGGACCGATTGAGTGAAAGAGACAAGAATCAATATTCTTTTGGGACAATATGAAGTCTTTAAGATGAGATCGGGAGAATTAATAACCGACATGTTTAGTCGTTTTACTGAAATTGTGAATGGTCTTGAATATCGTGGACATCCAATCTTAGGACATATGAAGGTCAACAAACTTCTACGTGGACTCTCTAAAGACTCGGAATTACATAAAAACTTCAATAAGAGAGACATAGAGGATTGCTCCACTCTTTGTAGACGAACTGGTTGGAACTCTTCAGTCTTATGAAGTAGAGCACACCAACGAAGAAGAAGATTCAAAAGGTAAGAGATCTATTGCCTTAAAGTCTAATGATTATTCTGATGTTACGGACTCTGAGGAAGATCTAGATGACGAAGAACTGGCACTCATGATAAAGAGATTCAGAAAGCTGAACAGAAAGGGAAGAAAATTCAATTGGAAGAAACAAAGCTCACAAAGGTTTCAAAACAAATCAAGAGGAAGATGATTCTAATAAAGAAGTGACTTGCTTTGAATGCAAGAAAAAGTGACACATCGACCTAACTATCCTCTATTAAAGAAAAGAAAAAAAAAAAAAAGGAAAGACTCGAGAAATATAGGAAGGCACTCAAAGCAGAGACTCGGGAGTGATACTGAATGTGAAGAAAGTGATGATGATTATGCCAACATCTGTTTGATGGCAAAATCCGATTCGAGACTCAAACCTTGATACGAGATATAGACTCGCACGCTGAGCTTGAGGTTAGTAATCTAAAAATTCTGTCAAAGTTTCCAAATATATTGATGAACTTTGTCTTAGTCTAAAAACCTCTCTTAAGAGGATCTCCGAATTGAAAAAGGAAAATTCTACATTGAAGCAACAGGAAAAACTTTGGAAAGAGAAGTTTGAAAAATTGGAAAAGAACATTACTGTCTTGAAAGAAAACTCAGACTCTATTTCCAAAGAGAATAATCTTTTGAAGAATGATATTTCTAATATATCAAAAAGATTTTCAAATGGTTCTGAAAAATTGGATAAGATTCTTTTTTGATACAAAGACCCTACTTTGATAAGTTAGGTCTTGGTATGACTTCGAAACGAGTCCACTAATTGATTTCCCAAAGGTTAAGGAAAGAATCAAACAAAGACCAACCATAACTGTTTATAAAAATCATTTCCAGAAAGTCTTTGTAAAACCTGTTGGATAAGATTATTTCGATACAAAGACCCTACTTTGATAAGTTAGGTCTTGGTATGACTTCTGAAACGAGTCCACTAATTGATTTCCCAAAGGTTAAGGAAAGAATCAAACAAAGACCAACCATAACTGTTTATAAAAATCATTTCAGGAAAGTCTTTGTAAAAACCTGTTGGATAAGATTATTTCGATACAAAGACCCTACTTTGATAAGTTAGGTCTTGGTATGACTTCTAAAACGAGTCCACTAATTGATTTCCCAAAGGTAAAGGAAAGAATCAAACAAAGACCAACCAGAACCGTTTATAAAAATCATTTCCGAAAGTCTTTGTAAAACCTATTGGATAAGATTCTTTCGATACAAAGACCCTACTTTGATAAGTTAGGTCTTGGTATGACTTCTGAAATGAGTCCACTAATTGATTTCCCAAAGGTAAAGGAAAGAATCAAACAAAGACCAACCATAACTCGTTATAAAAATCATTTCCGAGAAAGTCTTTGTAAAACCCGTTGGATAAGATTATTTCGATACAAAGACCCTACTTTGATAAGTTAGGTCTTGGTATGACTTCTGAAACGAGTCCACTAATTGATTTCCCAAAGGTAAAGGAAAGAATCAAACAAAGACCAACCAACTCCGTTTATAAAAATCATTTCCAGAAAGTCTTTGTAAAACCTGTTGGCAGAAATGCTTTGAAATGTTATAAGTGTCAAAGCTCAGAACATTTTGAGAAAGAATGTCCTTTGGTTTGGAGACCCGTTAAAAGGAGTTGGGCAAAGACTGTGTATTGTTCTAACTCGTCTGGACCCAAAATGATGTGGGTACCAAGAAAGCATGAATTCTTTTTAATTGCGGTGTCACTATCAAAATGAAGATTAAATGGTATCTAGATAGTGGCTGCTCAAGACATATGACAAGAGACTCAAGTAGCTTCATAAAACTTGACCAGATAGATGGAGGAAAAGTTTCTTTTTGGTGGTAACAACAAAGGAAGAATTACTGGTTGTGGAACAATAAAGATTGGAAATCTGTCAAT